>OW121699.1:26219171-26371671 GCA_933228785.1 Lasioglossum pauxillum
ATTCTCAATTTGATCTTTGAATTTTGAAGAACTTTCGTTCCAACGTAATAATTTCTTGTTAAAATAATTGTTCAATTTTTTTAATAAATAGAATAATAATAATAATTTATAATGCGGCGGAAGATAGGGCGAAGGATGCAGCGAAGGACGAGAAATGGTTTGAAGCATCCCGAAACCCCTGCGATCCGCCGAGGCACACGTGCACGCTGACCGAACGCTTTCGTGTGCGAGCGCATGGTGGCACGGAGAGTCTAACCTGCTCTGCATGCAATAAATACTGTAAATTTAGCATCGAAAACGCAAAATGAGGACATTTTTGACATACGTCCCTCACAGATTGATATTTCATCTCGCGATTGCGACCACGCAGAGCATCGAAATGCGCGTCATAGATGAATGGTTTCGAATCTTCGGAACCTTCCCGAGCTGCCGAGGCACACGTACACGTCGCACAAGCGACGGGAGAGGTGCGTGACACACACTCTCGCTCGAGCACACCGACACTGCATCAGACACGTCACGCCGTATAGTGACGTCATGGTTGCTTATGAAGCCTTACTTACCGGCAACATTTACTGATGCAGTGACTACTCTCACCGCCGAGGCGCTGTTGAGTGCTCGACTGTGGAAAATATACCTAGCTCCACCTACTGGACGGGAATGTTATTTCTTAGCTTCTGCTAGTGGCCACTTTTTTTTTCTTGGCGCGACCGTCAAGGTCATATTTGGACCCACACCCTTAACATAATTCTTTCAACAGCTTACAACTCGGCCGTCCTGACGACAAATCGTCCCGATTTGCCGCCCGATTTGCTGAAATATAAACAATATATACGACCCGTGGACTGTCGGCTTAAAGCTTACAACTACTGGACTGTCGGCTTAAAGCTTACAACTACTCGGCCGTCCTGACGACAAATCGTCCCGATTTGCCGAAATATAAACAATATATACGACCCGATATTCCGCGTCTTAAAATCAACGTAAAGTAGAACAAATTCAAACATGAACACACATAACTAAAAATATGATGTTAAACACCAAAATGTACGGTGACGGTCGCCACGGTCGCATGTTGGCAGCTTCCCATGTTCCACGGTAGGGTGTTTGCGACAACTGGAACCCCTGTACATCTTTGATTACGTATCGATCGTTCCGCAATACACGATCGATCTCATACGGTCCTTTAAAGCGCGGAATCATTTTTGTTGACACTCCTGGGGTGCAATCGTAATTCTTGATAAGCATCTTATCTCCAACCCTATATTTATTCGGAACCTTATGTCTTTTATCGAAAGTGCGTTTTTGTGACTCCTGATTCTTCCGAATCTGTTCACAAGCTTCTTTTCGGAGGCTGTTCAAATCACGGGAAACACTAATCTTTCCACTCATTTCTAACATATCACGTTACCTATCTATGACCTCACCACGCTGTTGCATCCCAAACAGTAACATACTTGGACTCTTGTCGGTAGACTTACAAAAAGTATTATTGCACGCAAATTCAACCTCTCGCATTACATTGTGCCATACCACACCACGCTCACTCATCAATTTGGCGATCATCGGCAAAATTGTGCGGTTATATCTTTCTACCTGCCCGTTCGCCTGTGGGGAAGCGGTCGCTATCATAACATGCTGTATATTATATTCTTGTGTAAACTCATCGAATTCACGAGATGCAAAACAACTTCCTCGGTCCGAAACGATACGCAGTGGCCGACTATAATGCTCGAAATACGATTTTAAACACTTTATAAGATCGGCGGTGTTCGTTGTTTTAGTGGGATACATTTTAATATATTTGGTGAACGCGTCCACTACAACAAATATATAATTGTAACGCGATTTGTGCGATCTCGAAACAGGAGCCAAATGATCAATGTGCAGCGTATCAAAAGGTGCATCCCCTTTCGGTATACAGTGCAAGGTACCTTCCAACTTTCCGTAGTTAGGTGTATACGCGATACATTTCAAACAGCTGCGAAAGTGTTTCTCGATCTTGGACCTCATATCTGGAAACCAATAAGTATCCGCAATGTTCCGCGCGGTTTTCTCAATCCCGACGTGTCCCATCTCGTTGTGGTACTTATACATAATGCTCGATTCCAAATTGCTCGGCACGTAAAACAAAATTTTACCCTGATACTTCCAATATACCAGACCGTTCCTCATTTCATACAATTTACTTTCCGAGGTTTCTAGCTCTGTACGGATTTTCTCGATATCTTTATCATCGTGTTGGCATAGCGCTAAATTTCTATCGAACGAATTGTCTTCGATCACAAAAACCTGACGACTTAACGAATCTACGTGGATCATACGCGAACCGGCCCTATGCTCTAGCACATAGTCGTAATTTTGCATTTTAAGCACCCAACGTGCAATTCGAGGATTAGTCTCTTTTTTATTTAGCGTCAAACTAAGAGCTTGACAGTCCGTAAGTATCTTAAATTTTATTCCTAGTAAATACGTTCGAAAACGGCGGAGGGCAGAAACGATTGCTAGTGTTTCTAACTCGAAACTATGATAGCGCGATTCAATCTCGGTTGTCCGTTTAGAAAAGTAAAATACTGGATGCAGCTTCTTATCAGCTTTCCTTTGTAACAGGATAGCACCGAACCCCGACGCGCTCGCATCACAATGCAACTCGGTCTCGTCTCGCGGAGAATAAATACTTAATATCGGCGCGCTTAACAAACGATTCTTCAGCATCTCAAACGCCTGTTTTTCTTTTTCGCCTAACTGAAACTTCACATTCTTTTTCGTCAGATCGTACAAAGGCTTCGCGAGGATGGAAAAGCCCTCAATAAATTTCCGAAAATACGAACAGAGGCCTAAAAATCCCTGCACCTCTCGAACATTTCGCGGAAAAGGGAATTTCTTTACCGCCTCGAGTCCTTGTTCCGTCGGCCTGATTCCTTCATTCGTTACTGTATAACCCAAATAATCGAGTTTTGTTTGAAGAAACCTGCATTTATCTAACCGTAAATTTAAAAGATTTGCTGTAAGTAATTTAAATACCTTTCTGAAAACTTCCATATGATGTTCTATCGCCTCTGTCGCGATAAGAAAATCATCCAAGTAAACAGATATTTCGCCTTCATTGATTAGCTCTTTAAAAATTTCCGTGACGTAGCGTTGGAATTTAAGAGGCGCACCTTTCAACCCGAATGGCATCCTCGTGTATTCGTATTGCCCGAATGGCGTTACGAAAGATGTAAATTTAACCGACGCTTCGTCCATCTTAACATGGAATAATCCATCTTTTAAATCGAGTGTCGTGAAATATTTTTTTCCCTCCAGTAGATCTAATTGGTCTTCGATCAATGGTAGAGGAAAGTTATCGCGAACCGTGATTTTATTCAATGTACGGAAATCTACGCACATTCTAATTTCTCCGTTCTTTTTCTTCGTCAGAACGATAGGAGATGCGTACTCGGATGTGCTCTCCCTAATTATTCCTCTTTCTAATAATCTGTCGAGAATACAACGTAATTTATTTTTCTCATCATACGATAATCTACGAGGTGAAAATGAAAAGGGTTTGTCGCTCGTAACCGTTAATTTCATCGTGTTTTCTACGTTTCGCTTTGCAGGTCTCTGTGCGTTAATGTACATTTTATTAAACAATTCGCGAGCTCGTGTCTTTATCCCAACCGAAAGGTTCTCGTCGAAACGCATGTCGTCGGCACTGATGCACGCGTTATCCTGATCTACCTCAATGTTCATAATGTTAGCTATATCGTCGCATTGTACTGTTTTTCTCTGCTTAACGATAATTGGGCAACTTTCATGAAATCTCGTCCCAAAACTAAAGGGTTTTTCATCGTCTCATCCGGTACAATTCTTAACATAACACAATATCTTCCTGCGTCGTAAATAATTGTAGCTCGCGTTTTTCCTAACACGTTCAAGTCGCTACTGTTAATTCCATGAAACCTATCTGAATCGCGATCTGTCGTAAAACACATTCTTGGAATGCAACCCTCTTTAACAAAACTAATCGGACTCCCCGAATCAATAAGTGCGTTTACTTTTGCACTAAAACTACCGCTCTCGCTACTTATCTGTAATTCTACCGCTCGCCGAAAATCAACATCTTCTTTCCGCCCGCACGTAATACAGTTGACGTCGCCCCTCGTCGTCTGTGTGCTGCATTGATTCGCTCGATGACCCATCTGTCCGCACGTGAAACAGGAACCCCTTTCCCTCACTGGCTTCGTACAATCAGCTGAGAAGTGACCTAGCTCGTTGCAATTGAAACATCTCTGCTCAGTGCTCGCAGATCCTTGTTCTTCCCTCGGCGATGGCCTTCCCGATTCGACGGGTGAAGGGCCTGTTGTTCGGTGGCGTATGAGTGGTCTACCGGATCCATCCAACGGTGCGACTTTTCCCGACAGCAAAACTCCTGATAGTCGCGGTCTTCCCGGCGGCAACTTGACGTTTGTGAAAGCCGTCAATATTTCGTCCAGGGACTCATAACACTGCACCTTAGCTTGTACTTGCAATTCCCTATTCGGTATACCGTCGACAACGTAGCTAAGTAACTCTGTTTCCGAAACAGGCACTCGGTTTGCAAGGATTGTCTTATCATGCACGTAATCGGCGAAAGATTCTTCCACGGTCCATTTCCTGGCCTCGAGCTCGCGTCTCAAACATAAAGGATCCAGTCGTTGCCCGTACAGCCTCTTCAATTCCTTCAAAAGTTCATCGGTGCCTAATTCTACACAGTCCATTCTTGAATGGTACCACTTCAACGCGCGACCCGTCAATCTGCTACATACTAGAGCTTTCGCTTGATGGTTGTCTAACTCGTACGTCGACAGGAGTCCTCTCACCTGCTTCTCCCACTATGTCAAATTCACCCACTATGTCTTTCAACTCTTGCCACTTTTTCACTCTCGTCCGTCCGGATGCGACTGCTTCCGTCCTTGGCGTCACTCGTAACAACGCCAATTCTCTCCTGAGCAGTTCGTTTTCTCGTGCAACAACGTCTCGTTCTCTCCTTAGAACGTCTAATTCTCGGATAGTAATCTCGTCCACCAGCCGTCTTGTATCGGGTCGGTTTTGAATCTCGTCGCTCGTCCCTGCTACCGGTTCTTCCGTGCACCCATCATCTGTCATCGTTAAATCTTCCGCTGTGGCAGTCATGGTCAAATCTTCCGCTGTGGCACCAGCAGCCAATAAACGTTTTATCAACTCGGCTTTCGTACCGGTCGATTGCAAATTCTTGGCTTTTAGCTTCTCTTTCAGTTCCGATTTCAAAGAATTCTCTTTAAGATACGTTCATATTTTACTAAAGACTGCAACATATCCAAATTTGAAGAAATTGAAAATGTTTTTTCACTACACGAAAGGTGTCCCATCTCAACTTTGCCACAAGTGTCTTCCAGGTGGAAGACAGATAAAAGAGTCACTGCACACGGGGTGCGGGTTGACGGGAAACCTCAAAATGAATAGCTGCAGCCCACAGCTGACCATGGAGGTCTGCAAGGTTTATAACACATAATTGCTATTGAGGCATAGGAAGATGTCAGAGTCTTCCTTCGTGGCTCCGACAATAAAGTAATAAAGAACTAAATGCATTTAAGAGGGGCTTTCTCTCAAAAATAGCAAGGAAGTCACGTCCGTAGAAAAAATTTGCAAAAATATGTACGTATCTTAAAGAGAATTCTTTGAAATCTTGAAAATTAATGGTTCTACGGACGTGGAATATGAAGTGTCACAACTTCTTCATTAAATTATAACGGCCAAACTAACAAAACAATGACAATTTTAGTTTTGAGTGCACATAGAGAAACCATAAGAGTATTTCATAAAAATTATTTCAGTTGAAAGAATATTTATTTTCATAGTTTATTTTGCAATTTTTTTTAAACAGGCGCATTGCTATCATACCGCCAGGAAATTGAAAAAATAAAAATAATGATAATATAACCCCAAGTGTCCTCTTTGCGGACCCCTTCTTAAAAATACGGATACTTTAATATTGGCGACATGAAAATTATTTAAAGTGAACGCTGCACCGTCCGACGTACGGCGAAAAACAAAATGATTTGATTCTTCTCCGGCGTCGCGACCCCATGGGGTTTGTCCATTGTTACCCTTCTCGAAGCTCTCGCAAAAGTTTCGGTGCCCCGCTGACCTTGATCATTTTGCCCGATGTCGGCTCCACTGTGAGCACCTTTTCGGTCGAAATCGGCCGAATGAAACACATGCTTCCCGAACGGTCGTCTGTGTGGGCCAAAGTCGGTCGTCGGGCGAAAACGGGTCCACTATGAGCATACCCTTAGTGGGGCGCGTTCGGACGGAAGCGGACAAGTTCATGCGAACACATAATTGAATCTCCGGTATCGCGATAACTCGTTCTCTTGTTCTATCGATGAATTTTGTAACCTTTTGTGGCAGCTTTATTTCCTACACTCGCCACAAGATGGACAGATAGTCAGCAAGACCTTTCTCGCTGCTACCTGATCCGTCACCACTCTCTATACAGGGTGTCCCAAAATTCGTGAAAATCCCGGAAATGGGAGGTTCCTGAGACCATTTGAAGCGACATTTTCCTTTGCAAAAATGTTATCCGCGGCTTTGTTTAGGAGTTATTAACGAAAAACACGGACCAATCAGAGCGCGACCTAGACGCGAGTTGGCATAGTCGGCCAATCGACAGTTGGCGCGCCGAGCTGACTGTGCCAACTCGCGTCTAGGTCGCGCTCTGATTGGTCCGTGTTTTTCGTTAATAACTCCTAAACAAAGCCGCGGATAACATTTTTGCAAAGGAAAATGTCGCCTCAAATGGTCTCAGGAATCTCCCATTTCCGGGATTTTCACGAATTTTGAGACACCCTGTATATACCGTCTTAAACCCCCTTCCGATATCGCAGCGGTTCAGACAAGGCCCGCTCGATAGCTTTACCGATGAGTCCCCTAGCAGGTTTAGGATTGGTCAGAGGTGACAAACCTTTTTATGCAGTCCGTCGCGATCCAGGAAGCGGTCCTTGCAGCGACCCGTGCAGCTAATTAGCATACTGCAAGGGTCGTTGCACGGGTCGCTGCAAGGACCGCCACCGCCGGGTCGCCAACCCGAAGAATTCTGTGTTAAAATCAAGTAACTTTCGATAGAAAAGAGCTAGAACGATGAATTTTTTTTTAAATTACAGCTTGAACTGTGCAGAATATGGGAAAAGTAGGGACATTATGGTACGAACGTGTTTCAACTTTGACAAAATTCGTTAAACCTGTACAGTTTCAGTAAAACTTTGATTTTCACAATACCACGAGCGGGACAGTTTTTTTTGCAACATGCTGTACATCATTTCCCGTAGATTCTTCTACGCTGATTTCAAATCTTGTCTCAAAATTTGTGTACCATCTCAGGATTTTGCAAAAAATCGAATTTTTTGTAAAAAAAATTAGCGAAATCATTTTTTCGTTGAAATCCGGTTGAGCTACACTTTCTTTTGGTGGTTCTTGCAAAATTATTTTTTTAACCTCGACCATCAACTGTATGGAGTCGAAAATTTAAGCCAATTCTTTTTGTACGTATTTTTCGATGAGCCGTCAACGTGATTTACATTTTGAAAAAAATGTGGTCATATCCCTTGAAGTTTCCCCTGTAAAATGAGCCCTTAAAAAGGAATGGAGACATACAAATTGGCGTCGCAAGGAGCTGGCAAAGGACGCTGTATACGACTAAATAAACCCATTTACACCTCGTGAACAACATTACCAACTAGTCTTGGCCAACGATACCTTTTTAAGTGAAAAGTAAAAACCCTGGAACAGACATTCTGACGTAAGGATCGACAGCGCTGTCCTAAAATTACACCTTTCATTCACGCAGTGAAAAAACATTTTAGATTTGTCTATGTCCAACAAGTAATCCAATACCCTGCATCGTAACCCTGCACTACTACGCGATTGTAGGGGGTGGCGGCTGTGGAGGGACTAGGCAGACACATCCCGATAGTTCCCGGGGTTGGAGAGAGTGAGGGCACGCACAGATACAGATCGCGCTGTCCACACACCCCTAGCGGGTACACACACTACGTAGCGTGCACCGTCGAAGTCGAAACATTGAGACTTCGGGCGCACGGCTGTGGAGGGACTAGGCAGACACAACCCGATACGCTCGATTTCTTTTAGTGCCGTTCCATTAATATTGAGCTGGAAGTCGACACTTTCTCGGCCAACACGTGTTGACTGTAATTTTCAAATCACCACCTCCAATCACTCGACGAAGTCGAGCCACTCTCGGACCAAAATTGAGTACAGATGAAATTGATAGTTGTAAATTTTTAAAACTGAAGATGTCAATATATGATTTTTACTCTATTAAAATCATTAAGGGAAGAGATGTCATTCAATTTAGTTTCTATTTCTTGTAATCGACGCTGATATTTTTTATTTTGCATAAAGATCCGCAGTCTATCCATGAAGTTCGTGCGAACGCAAAGTTGAATATCGAGTATCGCGACAACTCGCTCGCCCGAACTTGTCCGATTCTTTCCGAACCCGCCCGACGACATCGAGTCACTCCCGTGCAGCACGAAACCACGGGGCAGCTCGAAACGCTCGAGCCGAAAAGTATAAATTTAAACTTTTCCCTTCTACGACACTTTTTCTTTGCACGAAAACGTTTCAACACTTTAAATCTACCGAGCCTTAAAAGTAACTGATAATAAATGTTTCTTTGCAGAAAAATGATAGGATTGATTTTATTTAGACTTTGTGCAGCTCTTCTATTGTAATATGTTAATGTATTAGGTCGTTCGGAATGTCATTTTGTTTTCTCCTTTACTGAAGAAATAACATTCAATTTGGTTTCTATTTCTTGCAATCGATGTAGTCAATTTTTATTTTGCATAAAGATCCGCAGTCTAGTAATGACAAACAGAAGCATTTTGCCATCCCTACACGAAAAACGAAGTTACTTTCCAAATGACCTAATAGTATGTAGTATGTTATTTAAATAAATATTAATTTTGTCGGTAAAAAAGAAGACTGCTGCTGCTGCTGCACATTTGTACAATGGACATTTGCTTTACCGACATCTTAATGTGGAACATCCACATCACCGCACTGGCGAGAGCCCCCTAGCACAAGGCCTATACGGCATTCGAAACATTAGTTCGACCGTGTTGCCCTCTTACGGCGATGCAGCAAACAGTACCGTTTTCGTTGCAGCTACCGTGCAGAACGCATTCAGTTACGGACATTCGCTGCCGCGCAGCCCTGGTTATCTGGGTAGTTATGATGAACAGTAGTATTCGAAACAAACGAAAGTTAACGGCAAGACAAATGCCTGCAGAGACCGTGTGGGATTGCTGATATTATTTTTAAAATTTACGTTTTATATTCCAAACATAACTGAGCATATGATAACCGTAAACGAATAAGATTTGTAGATTCTGTATGTATTTTTCATGTTCATATTTTTCATGTATACATATAATACAATATTTATCAACTTATTATATAACTTATTCTTAATTATTCTTATCTTATCTTAATCTATTATGACCTGCAATTAAACCATTACAACAAAAGATTACATTTTAATTTGCTTGTTCTTTTTAGCTAAAGCAGTTGCAATGATATTTAGCATTAAGAAAATCACCAATCTAAGCCCTTCCTTTTCAAAGGTATCTCTTGAAACGATAAATTGTATTCATCAGTACAAGCAGCAGATTCGAAACTATCATCTTCATTGGCAATTTCACTGTTTCAGCTGAAAACAAATTATATGGAAATTATACAAATTTAACCTATTGCAGACTGAGTTCAAGTATTGATTATAAGGAGATTTATACCTTGCACTTTCATATCCTACACTTATGCCGGGTCTATGACGACGAAATTTTTTTCACAATACACACAGGCGGAGAATTTTATTCTCGTTATCCCAATGTCAGGTTCTCAAATCCTTGGGAGGCCTCAGAGAGTCTTAATTGACACAGATTGCATCGTCTGTAAAATATAATTAAAGAAATCACAAAGTATCATGTCCATTACTTTAGAACTAACTTTTTACAGACAGAATTTACTTATCTAAAATATTTTAATCAGACTTTAGCATTCAATTGATGATTTTCATCCATTGAAAACGAACATCACCATTTTTTTTCTCGATTTTCGTCTCATACTATCTTGAAGAATCGCCCGTTAAATTTTCTCTCACATGTTACCGATATACAGGGTGGCCCACATAACTCTGAACAGCTCAATATCTCCGTTACTTTTCGTTGTACAAAAAAACTTCGTAGGACAAAGTTACACTGTTTGAAGGGCCACATATAACGGTGCAAGGGAAAAAAATTTCAAGGTCATTTTTATGAGATTTCAAGGTTATCGATGTTTTTTTAAATGGAATGAGGTATTTTTTAATACATCAATCGATGCAGCTGGACATTCTTTATAAAAAAGTACTAACCTATGTATGTCGAAAAGTTAGTAGTTCAGGAGATATTTCAATTTAAATAACTCCAAAATACCATTACTGTCGTACTAAGGCGTTACACAAGTAAGTAAACACTAACGCCTTATATATATGTACTAATATGTCCTGGACTAGACCGGAGCAGCATTTTTGACGGAAGAAAAATCGCAGCATATCTTAGTGGCAACACGATGACCTAAAACAATTTTTCAAAAATTAATATACGTAACTGTTATATTATGTATATAAATAAAGTTGGATATAACAATATAATTATTTTAAAATATATTACAAATACACAGGACTCGTTCCAAAACTAAATATTAGTAAAATGGTAAGTAATATGTGATACAAGAAAGCATTATTTACTTTATTAGATACATAATACACCTTGTACTTACAAGTTTTTCAGTAATGATGGGTAGCGTCAAAAATCACTGTCTTCATTTCTGCAACACATAAAATATATCCCAATTTGAAAATTTAATATTTGTTTCGCTCATACTTTTTTAGAGAGTTATCGGTATATATCTTGTAGTTTATAATATTCATCAAATCTTACACAATAATCCGTAAAACTAACACCACTGAAAAATTCTGATACTAATATAGACATATTATGCATATATAGAAAATATAACTAGAAAATATAACCATAAACTAATCACCCAGCACAACTCATGATGGTAAACTACAGCTGAATTCTCGTTCCGCGCGCAGTCCATTTTGTGTCCAATTCTACATGTGCGCAATTCGTATTCTGTGGTGTGCAATCCCGCCGTGTGCGCAAAAGAGCTGTGTCCAGTTTAGCGTGCGCCATAGAGCCGTGCGCCATCGTACTGTGCGCCATAGTGCCACCCCCGGACGAAACACCACCTCTAGTTCCTCCAATAGAATCACACAAAGATAACTAAGCGTAGTCCACAGAAGTATTACAAATATTAGTTTAGTGTGTAGTAATTGATCGAAACTGTTGCGCCGAGAACAATTTTTCTTATTACAATAACAAGTACCTTACGATCGTAAAACAATTCTTCATATAACTTAGTTGGCGAAAATTTACAGCTCGAGGAAGACTTTGGTTACGACTCCGTCCACAAGAGGGACAAACTGTCGAACACTTTCTCGCAAGTTACTGAAATGTCATCAATCAGTATATTAATAACTTTCCTTAAAGAGTCTAGTGGCACGTGTGTGTCTAAGGCAGGGCCCGCTAGATAGCCTTACTGATGAGTCCTCTAGCGGGTCTAGGACGAAACACCACCTTTAGTTCCTCCAATAGAATCACACAAAGATAACTAAGCGTAGTCCACAGAAGTATTACAAATATTAGTTTAGTGTGTAGTAATTGATCGAACCTGTTGCGCCGAGAACAATTATTTTTATTCTTTTATGCTGTATGCAATAACTAACTTATTTTTTTTATTTACAGCATTACATTTTATTTACATATGTAACGTCCTGCCGTCCGTCACCGGACTCTTCCCTTATATATTTGCACTATAAGTTAATATATAAGTAATTGATATTAATATCTGAGAAGACTCCCATCCGACGTCATCACTTTGGAATGTGATCCCGTCAAGCCTCAGTGATTTTGGGCATAACAATTTCAAGGCCTGCTCACTCAAGCATACGACGCTATTGTTTCCCCCACGCATCCACTGCCTGCTCTCTCAAGCGTGTAATCCTCCTATTGTCCCCCCACCAACTCTTCTATTGTTCCCCCACCACAAGTCCACCTGGCAACAGGCCTATAAAAGCCAGGATCGCAGAGCAGAGCATTAATTAATAAGCGGAATTATTAAGCAGTAACTCAGCATTAAGCATTCTTATTCGGTAATCATTCAGTTAGCGATCATTTAAACAGTCAGTAGCAGATCACTGTTCAGTGGAGCAATCATTGACGAATTTCATTTACTGCTATTCAATTATTCATTTATCAGGATTATTCCAAGCCTGTATTATTTCGGGAAGGCTCAACGGTAGCCGACAAACGTTTCAACGATTCAACCTCCGAACAATACAGTTCTCGTTGATGAACCTATGCGGAACGCTATAATTTATTTATAGTTGATAACCGTGATCTGAGAGAACGCTTCCTTCCTCAAAGGTCTCCTTTTCATCCACGTGCGGTTCATCAGAAGTTCAATTCATTAAGTGACGTGCGCGCGTGCGACAGAGAGAGTGTCACGAGTGAGAGTGAGAATCGCGTACCGGGCCCAACATCGTTTCTCCCTCGAACTAGGTGGACTTGGTCCAGCCGTTCGAGCCAACGATCCAACCCCGAACTAGATGGACTTGGTCCAGCCGTTCGGGCACCCTCCTCATTCACGGTCAGGCGGACTTGGTCCAGCCGTCCGAGAATTCCCAAATCCTAGCTCGAACCCTCGACGATCGAACCGCAACATTCCATTCGATCTCTCTCTCGGGCCGGATCTGCGCGGTACGCTCCCACGTCACCGCGAGTCGCGAACCACACGCAAATTCGAGTGCCATTTCGAGTCATCTCTCCGAGTCTCCTACGAAATATCCCTAATCCTCCGCGATATCGTCCTGAGGTCAAACCTCGGTCGTAGCACATAATAAAATAAATTTTATGTTTGATTTATTATATAATCTATAATAAAATTGTTTACAAAATTAATAAAAAAGTGATTAAACAAACAGAAAACGTATCATATTATATATCATTGATAAGGTATGATATTAATAAATATGCATGTCAAATTTCATTGCGATATCTCTTATGAGTAAAAAGTTATTCACAAATGTCGCCTGAATTCGCAATCCGGCCCACTGTGCGTCGTGTGCCCCCGCCCCGGGGGGCGGTGGATGCAGGGGCCGGGGGGTGAGCTGACCCCGGCCTTAGGGGGGGAGTGTACTTCCCCCGTGGTGGCACGGCACCCCGAGATTCCCATCTTTGTGGCGGGGTGCCGGCCACATCCCAGAGGCGTGCTCTGGGGTGGGGCGCGTGGGAAGTGGGGTGGGGAGGGTCGGTGCGTTCGGATGCGCCTCCGACGACCCTTCCTAGCCGTTGTCGGCGCCTTCCTGCCCTGGCCGGGCGGCGGATCCACGGGTCCCCTGCTCGAGCGGGATAGGAGGGCTCCGGGAGCTGCGCTTAGCCTGTATCAGCTCCTAGGCGCACGGTAGAGCGGATTTCCCCCTCCCGCGCCAGAGAAGATGAGATCTCACATCATTTTTCAGAAAGAGAAATTAATAGTTTTAAATACAATCTCTCTCTCTCTATTTCTAGATTTAATATACAACTTGGAGAAAAGTTCCCGAGAGTTAGAACACATTTTACTCTGAAATTAATATATATTTTGCGTAGTTTTCTGAAGAACTTGGCATAAAAATATAAATTAATTTAATATTTAGCATAGGATAGATTATACTCTAGTTGTATGAGATAATTCAAACCGTTTAATATCAATTTAATTGCTAGTAATTACGCTATGGGGGCTAATATAATATTAATTATTATAAAGGAGCTCGACCAATATGAAAGAGAGGAGGAAAAAGGAAGGAGCGTTTCGTCCTAGGCCCGCTAGAGGACTCATCAGTAAGGCTATCTAGCGGGCCCTGCCTTAGACGTGTTGGAATGTCGGAAGGCGGTTGAGGACTGTATACAGGGTGTCCCAAAACTCGTGAAGAACCCGAAAGGGGGTGGTTCCTGAGACCATTCTAAGAGAGATTTTCCTTTGCACAAAAATCAAATTCGGCTTTGTTTAGGAGTTATTAACGAAAAACACGGACCAATCAGAGCGCGTCCTGGCCCGGCGCGCCACGCCGCGCTGGCAAACGAGTGTCGGTGGTGCGCCGCGACATCGCAACGAGCAAGAGTTTCTCGATAATGTGAATTCTCTCCGATTTCGATGAGCTTTGGATATGTTGTCAAGACCATGATTCTGAACAACATTTCTCTTTAGACTTTTTGGCGATCGACTTTAGTTTACTCGAGATAATCGTAAAAAACATTACGTGTAAATTCATATGGGTGTTCTTGATAGCGGGCACGGCGTGTTAATATCTCCGAAACTAAAGCCGACCGCCAACTATTTCAAAGGAAAAAGATATTTAAAACGTCGAGTTTTAAAACACATTCAAGGTCATTGAAATCGTTGAGGACCCACATTATCTTTACTCGACTTACGGCAACTTTACCCGAATGAGAGGAGAAGCAGAAACTTATTGTATTAAAAACTCACTTATTCAGCCGTAAATCCATTTGCTGCTTCGAAATGTGTGTCACTGGGTCACTCGGTGACGAACTGCACAGATGTCATCAGGTATACGACAGTACCGAAAGTTAAGGGACGTACGGTCAGGTGAACGAACTGCACAGCTGGTGGTAGATAGCAGTTATACGACAGCCCGAGGGATGTGCGGTCAAGTCGATGATGCAGAATTTCACTTTCACTTTCGAATCGTTAAATAATTCGTATGTTTATTTCATACAGATGCCTTGACATTTTTCCACACTCACAATCACTGTTCACATTTGTCTACACACATAGTTATGTACTAATAATAATTGCCATATCCGCAGTCTAGTGATTAGTTTAAATATCACTATCAAAAACACAACTAATAGCAACCGTTAGCTTTGAATTGACAAATATTTGGAGATGTTCTCTCTACCGCGGCTCGAACGACACTGATTTTCTGCAAGATTTTTCTAAAGAACTTAGGAAGGGCATTTAGTGTGTTGAAATTCGAAATGCACGCTGTAGCACGTTTACGAAAACGACGGGACGGTCAGACGAAAAACAGGATGCGAGAAGGACCGCTGTAAGATTTATTGCAAACACATGTTTAGTGTTTCCTGCAGATTGATACGCAGAGTCGATGGGTAACCGTTCGAAAACGTCGGCTGTCCTCCTTTTAGAAAGTTTCTTACGGAAGGTATAGGACAATAGGGATGCTACGCTGACCTGACATTTTTACCCCTTGCTGGGTAAAAGGACCGATGACGTTTACGCACGGATACCCATCGACTCTGCGTATCAATCTGCAGGAAAAACTAAACATGTGTTTGCCATAAATCTTACAGCGATCCTTCTCGCATCCTGTCTTTCGTCTCACCGTCCCGTCGTTTTCGTAAACGTGCTACAGCGCGTATTTCGAATTTCGACACGCTAAATGCCCTTCCTAAGTTCTTTAGAAAAATCTTGCAGAAAATCAGTGTCGTTCGAGCCGCGGTAGAGAGAACATCTCCAAAGGTTTGTCAATTCAAAGCTAACGGTTGTTATTAGTTGTGTTTTTGATAGTGATATTTAAACTAGTCACTAGACTGCGGATATGGCAATTATTATTAGTACATAACTATGTGTGTAGACAAATGTGAACAGTGATTGTGAGTGTGGAAAAATTTCAAGGCATCTGTGTGAAATAAACATACGAATTATTTATCGATTCGAAAGTGAAAGTGAAATTCTGGATCATCGACTTGACCGCGCATCCCCTAGGCCTTATTACTATCTACCACCGGCTGTGCAGTTCGTCGACCTGGCCGTATGTCCCTTACCTTTCGGTGCTGCCGTATACCTGAAGACATCTGTGCAGTTCGTCACCGAGTGACCCAGTGACACACATTTCGAAGCAGCAAATGGATTTACGGCTGAATAAGTGAGTTTTTAATACAATAAGTTTCTGCTTCTCCTCTCATTCGGGTAAAGTTGCCGTAAGTCGAGTAAAGATAATGTGGGTCCTCAACGATTTCAATGACCTTGAATGTGTTTTAAAACTCGACGTTTTAAATATCTTTTTCCTTTGAAATAGTTGGCGGTCGGCTTTAGTTTCGGAGATATTAACACGCCGTGCCCGCTATCAAGAACACCCATATGAATTTACACGTAATGTTTTTTACGATTATCTCGAGTAAACTAAAGTCGATCGCCAAAAAGTCTAAAGAGAAATGTTGTTCAGAATCATGGTCTTGACAACATATCCAAAGCTCATCGAAATCGGAGAGGGGATAGTACATCGATCGATTTACAATTACAAGTTTTTACAATTCTCTCGTAAACTAAAGCCGATCGCTAAAAAGTCTAAAGAGAAATGTGGTTCAGAATCATGGTCTTGAAAACATATCCAAAGCTCATCGAAATCGGAGAGGATTCACATTATCGAGAAACTCTTGCTCGTTGCGATGTCGCGGCGCACCACCGACACTCGCTTGCCAGCGCGGCGTGGCGCGCCGGGCCAGGACACGCTCTGATTGGTCCGTGTTTTTCGTTAATAACTCCTAAACAAAGCCGAATTTGACTTTTGTGCAAAGGAAAATATCTCTTAGAATGGTCTCAGGATCCACCCCCTTTCGGGTTCTTCACGAGTTTGGGACAGCCTGTATATACAAATGATTGAGGAACCGAATACTTGCGGGAAAGGTCTTCAACTACCTGTCCCTCTTGTGGCGCATGTAGGAAGTTAGGCCGCCACAACGCTAATCGCGAATAATCGTATCCAGATAGCACACGACCTTTTATACTCGTCGTTATTACGTCCTTTTTAGGTCTGAACGTCTTACGTCCCAAAAGGACGTCCTTTAGACGTCTAAAAGAGCCTTTTTGGAGACGTTGTTGTTACTGCTGAACGAAAACGCCTTTTAGACGTCTCATTTCAACCGTAAAAACTTAAAAGACGTGTATTAGACGTACCGTTTTGTAACATAGGACATTCCAACGACTTTCCAGCGGTGTTCCAGCGACTTTCGAGACGTCTGAATGTCTTGCGGCAGGCGTCTAAAGTATATCTTTTAGACGTCTCAGCGCCATTTGGGTAGTTGAATTACATTGTAATCGAAATTTAATGTATTTGGAGCACAATGTAATTGAAATAGAACGTAACTGAATGATTCAGTATCAGACTTCGAAAACTGTTTAATATCGATTTCGGTTCCTAAAACAGTTATGAAGAACTTTTATTTCGACGAACTGTTTTACGAAGAACCGAAAGGGTTTTTCAGGATAAGTATGGTCCAGCGGCTCTCACAGCAATTTTTATGGATATCATGTGCAAAAATCAATGCTTTTAGGTTGAAAGAAACGAAAATACTCGCACTTACATCGTGCATTTTATATATTTGTTTACGCAACTGTGAGCAAATTATAAACTGTAGAAAAAAAAAAATTTTTTTACGGGTGCAGATTCCAAGTAATAGAAGCTGCTGTGTCAAAGATTGACGATGTCCCGGACGAGTTGTTTCCATTATCTACTCCTTATTCTTTTCGTTACTTTGTATTTTGAATATTATATTATTTATAATATATTATATATAAACAGTATTATAAACAGTAGTGATGGCCACAGTATTATGTCATAGTAATCTCAGAATCATGATTACGGTCGTGATTTCGTAATCTAGAATGAATTTGCTTATTGTCATCCTAATTCTTCATATCTGTTTAGGATTGGCTGAATGCGTCGGTAGCGTCGGCGTATCATTGGCTCGTCAACTGGTCGCTACAAGATCTATGATCGATCGTCAACTCACAGAGTCATTGGCCGACACCGTCGATATCTACCACGATCGATTAATATCGATTATCTACCGCGGTGCTCTAGTCAGATTGGCGGATCGCGCTATCGATCCGCCAATCACGCTATCGACGGTGACGGCTACCGGCCAGCTGATCGATCGATCATCAGTTCTCTAACGACCAGTCTTAGCGAATACATTCTCTCTCGGTTTTCTAACGCAACGCTGCGCGTCTTTTGACCGGCTTCCGTTGAAAAGCATCTCCGGATCCCTTGCTCAAGGGATAATCGAACAGCAACTGTTCTCATACATATATTTATTGTATACAGCTTTTCTCAGTTATACATTCTGTGTTGTACAAAGTTCTGTGGTGATCGACGAGGCCCTACAAAGGGAATAAAGCAATTGTTAACGTCAAGTGCGGTTCTGAGTAATTTACCATCCTATCCTCAAAAAATATCATACAAGATATTCTTACCAAAGGTTGAAACCATGCTGCATATCAGGGGTGGCCAACTTTTGTGTACATAAGATCTACTTTTTATCTTAAAATGTAATCGCGATCAACTTGTTGTCATAGGCGTAGTCTAAGTGGGGAGAGGGAGGTGTGAAATACATACTATGTTTATACACTGTGTTTCAGTACATAGATTATTTAACGGGTCAAAAAAAATCGTCCAGGGGAATTAAAACAACATGAGTAATTATTAACAATATTAGTTCAAATTAGCTACAGATAAAGACAGATTTAGAATTAAAACCTTTCTTTATTGCCTTAACATTAATGGGAAGACTGAGTTTGCATGTCTCTAACCAAGCAATCATAATTAGATGTATATCCTGACAAAGATAATAATAATGAGTCTACAGTATGGGAATCAGTCAGGACAGAACGTTGTTTAGTCTTCGTTAACTGTAAGTATGAAAATGCCGATTCACACAGGTATGTAGATCCGAAGCAAGAATAATATTTGCTACATTTGGTGGTACTGGGATATCTTTCGCGGTTGACGTATTTCCAAAAATCATCTTCAAATTTTCTGGTTTGTAAGCTCGACGTCTACATTATAGCCAGAGGCGGTCGATCGACCAAAATTGGATTCGCTATATTTGATGAAAACATCTTCGATCGGACTGTTGATAACAGATTAATCACTCACTGATCTCGATTCGTGGTTCACCCTGTACACAGGATGTTAGACATTGTCACGTTATCCTTTTTCCGACGGGCAGTTTGACCCGCGGAAGCCGGTTAACTTCGGGCCTTGCAGGCGCTGAGACCAGGCCGCGTGCAGGCCGAGTACACGCAGTCCGCCCGAGACAAACGAGATTCGAAGATTCGACGATTGTTCTCTCGAAAAGCGAAAAGTTCGGGCGCCAGGCACCTCAAGGATGCCACACGAAACGCGGAATAGTTCTCGAGCTCGGAGAAGCCGAGATCGAGAATCGAATCTTCAAAACGCGGATCGAAAGTGACGTCGCGACTAGGCCAGAAGGTTCGGACACGGAGAAACTAGGACAGCCCTCTCGGCAGGACGGATCTCACAGGGAACGTAATGATTCGACGACGATATGGTCTCGAGCTATTTATTGTAGCGGTCGTTAGTTTACAAAAATCTGCGGCCACGTGGCCGCGACCCGAGAGCCCGCGCTCTTCATACAAGATAGCGAGAAGATGGTCGCTCGCAGCGCGGTTGTCCTATCGTTTTTCTCTCGCGACGATACCGTTGGGAATTCGATCGTCGTTTCGTTCGACAAGAACTTTCGAAACGCGAGGCGCAGATGATCGGCGGATTACGTGACTGCCGCGATGACTTCCGTACGCGAGTCGCTACAACGCGTACGCTAACGATTGCGCGATCGCACGCCGACGGAAACGATACGATGCGCGGCGAGAAACACAGGATTCGAGAATACACGAAACTATCGCAAAGATGACTCTCACGAAACGCGCCTCCTCTAGGACACTCTTTCGCACGCAATCTAAGAAGAAAACTCTCTCGAAATAATCCCGAAAATCTCAAAACATTCCCGAATGAATGCGAGCGAATTATCGAGGACGGAACGGGAAGCGTTCGTCCTCGCACGGCGAAGGTCGAGCCGTCGCGCTACGAAATACCGAAATGGATCACTGGGCGACTTACCGTTTCTCGATTTCTAGCGTTCTCCGGTATTTTACAGCCCCCGATAGAGCTTCGGAATAGGCCGGACTCGGGTGTACGACGTCCCAACGCACGATATCCTCAACAGGGCACGACACGTCTCGTTCCGTTCTACTTTTCGCAACGCGAGTACGAATGTTTGGCGTGTTCTACGATCGATAGCCAGCGCGACAGTGATCCATCGATTTTCGGCAAGCACGCGGATCGAACCCGGCTCCCCCCACTCGACCGCTTCTCCGAATTGCCTATGCCGTGTTTCCACGGGCGCAAACTCTAGGCTCAGGAGCGTTCCCTCTAGCGTCCTAGGGCCCCGGACAGTCACGAAATTGACCAAGGAGCTTATCGCTCTCTTGGTCGGCGGAGTGGCTTCCTCTTCTTGGCTACGAGGGCACCGACCCCGGGGCAGCTCTCCCTTGACGGGGCGAGACGGCGTCAAGATCTGTAATGAGTCGCTTTGGACGTGATGGTCGATAGAGCTGCTGTCCTGGCGTCGCCTCCGGTTTGTTTGCCGAGTGTCCTCGCACCAAGCTCAAAATCTCGAAACGGCCATTTGCTTTCAGTCGGGCGCTTCCTGGCTGCGGGACGTCTGTTAGGTTCCCGTGACAATTCGGACGATCGGTGGTTCCTTCGGCGCGCCCCATATACGGCCCTGAAACTTGCCGTTCTCGGCGCGCGCGACAGATGTCATTATGCGATCCTCGATAATTTCGGAATCTCTTAGAGGAGCGCTCTCGAATCCTGTATTTTTGGGTGTCGTGTCCCGTTAGAGGGCGGTCCGGTCCTTTATCGCTTTCGAAACGTGCACGAAAGTGA
This sequence comes from Lasioglossum pauxillum, assembly GCA_933228785.1. NCBI lineage: Eukaryota > Metazoa > Arthropoda > Insecta > Hymenoptera > Halictidae > Lasioglossum > Lasioglossum pauxillum. The sequence continues at coordinate 26,240,071 of OW121699.1, forward strand.
CGGAGAAGTGACGTCGCAAGATTTGCAACGTCACAACATATACAAATGTTTATTCTTTATGTTGTACTACCTTATTAAAATAAAGCATACAAATGACAATTGTATTGGGTCGTTCCATGATAAATCGATCACTTCTTGAAGTCACCATTGTCGATTTTGTTCTAAATGAAATATGTTGTAGTCCATGTGAAATTAGGAGAGGTTTAAGTTATCATTTTGCCGATTTCGAATTTTTTATTAGAAATGACAGGTCTTCGAAATTAACAATTTTTGCCCATTTTGGCGAAAACGGACCTCACTTACGAATTTTTATCTCAGGAACTGTTTGTCCGATTGAGCTACATTTTTTTCGTTTTATTCGGGAAGAATTGGGCTATTATAAAATATTATTTTCAACCTCGATAATCAGCTTTATAATGTCGAAAAATTTAAACAAACTCTTTTATTACGTTTTTTCGGTTAAGGCCAGAGTGATTTTTTTAGAAAACTATGGTTATATTCCTTGCAGTTTCCTTGAAAAGTCTGGCGATTTAAAAAAAGGGCACCGTGTACCCCCGTTTCAGGTAGAGGCGTGTCGAGTGCACCGCTATTATGGTTCGTTGTCTATACCGCAGGTCTCGCGGGAAAATACCAGCAGACTGTATACGACTAAATGACCCTCTTTATGTCTTGAGAACAATATTAGAAACCACTCTTGGCCAACGACACCTTTTTAGTGGAAGGTTAAAGAAAACCTTGAAACTCTCATCGGTTTCAGTGGAATAAAATCTTAAATCTTGTTTGAATCTAGAAAATATGCCAAAAATGTGGACATTACTAAAAACAGATTATAAGATGTAAAAGAAACCTTCCTAAGCAAACCAGCTGACACTAGGCCTTCATTTTCGTTGCCTTTCAAGTTTTTAAGTTTATTTTAAAGCTATATTCCTTTTTCTGCCGACTCTGACAGAATCAGAACAGTAAATAGAAGGTATGGAGGGGTTTCCTATATATATTCCTATAAATTTTCGTATCGTACACTTCCAATTATGTTTGCCGTTATTTTTGATAGTGGAATAAGTCCACTTTTTGAAAAAAATGGGTTAATAGTAATTTCAGTAAGATATAGATATCCTCTTTTTATATTTATAATCATACATTTTCAATGGAGCACAATTTCTTAATAAAGTAATCAAAAGAATTTTAGCTAAAATGTTATCACAAAAATACTTTTTTTGAAAGTTGAATAATTCCATTTCTAATAATCATAGTTAAAACAACTTTTAATTGCTTTGTCAAATTACTGTATGCCTTGGAAATTATCGCTCGATGGGCAACACTGTCTTTGAGAGTAAGCTTCAATGCGAGCATGCGCAATTATATACTGCTCATGACTCATGACTATTATAATTAGAGGGCTATTGTTACGCGCTAGCTTCGCTCGCTCGCGAGTAGGGTTGTTTTTGCTCGCTCGCTTCGCGAGCTCGCGGGTAGGACTGCTCTTGCGAGAGGGTTAGTGATACGCATGGCTAGTAGGGCCTACTGCTATTAATGTTCTTTATTTGGTGTGTGACTCTCCAAGAGTCACACAAAGAACTTCCCGATTCGTTACTCCTTCGCCAACATCGCTAACATCGTTTTTTGTGTACTTTCATCGATATTCTCCCAAAATGTATTCTTGGGAGTAGAGATGATAAATTCACTGTCTCATTGGAATAACTTTCGATTATTCCAAGCGGTAACATTAGCATCAGTTAAAAAAAAAATTTTTTTTAAATCTAAAAAAAAAATTATGAAAAAAATTTTTTTTTATGTAATTGCGTTTGGTTCTTTGGTGGAAAATTTTCGTCCTCCCTTATAAATTGCATTGTAGAATCAACTCTTTTCGAAAAAAACTAAAAATCTAAAAAACTACTTGACCAATATGGACCAAAATCTAATCAGCTCTAAGTTACAACGGGGCACATCGATTGCATCATTCATCATCCTGATCGCGTTGTTACTTTTTCTGAAAACGTTAACGAAAAATTTGATTACATAGAAACGGCCATACACACACACACACACACACGCGCGCGAACATTTTGATACAAATAGTCCAAAATGACTCCAATGACCATGAAACGTAAAGATCTGCTAAAAAATCGATTTTCGATTTTCGGGGTAATTACAATAACTCCCCTATAAAATCGGGAAGTTAATAAAATAAAGAGTTGCCGAAAAAATAGGTTCATTTTGTATGGAATGAAACGAGAAGATTTTGTGTCAACCAAATCTCTAGAAGAGGCAATATCAAACAGGAAAAAAAATACAGATGGAGAAATTATGAAATGGCTGAAAATATGTTGGATGCGGTTTAAGAGCCCGCGCGCGCGGTCGAAAACGCGCGAATTCCTCTGTGTCTGAACGGGGTCCCCTTAGGGTACGCGCACAGTGGATCCGTTTTCGTCCTACATCATACATCAGCCCAGACAGACGAGTGTTCGGGAGGGATGCGTTGGTGTCTTTTCGCCAGATTTCGTCCGGCAAGGTGCTCACAGTGGGCCAGACACCGGACGAAATGGTCAAAGTCAACGTGGAGCCGAACCTTTTTCGAGTGCTTCGAGAAGGGTAACAATGGACAAACCCCATGGGGCCTCAACGCCGGACGATGTAGGAGAAGAATCAAATGATTTTGTTTTTCGTCCGACGTAGGACGGTGCAGCGTTCACTTCAAATAATTTTCATGTCGCCAATTTTGAAGTATCCGTATTTTTAAAAACGGGTCCTCAAAGAGGACACTTGGGGCTATATTATCATAATTTTTATTTTTTCAATTTTCTGGTTCTATGATAGTGTGTACAAAGGGATCCGGTTCGAAGGATCTACAATGTACACGGACGAAAATGTGGAAGAGGCGGTCTTGATCGACCAGAATGAAAGAATGTGTAATTGCAAGAATGGAATGACTGAGAAGAGTGTGACAGGATTGCAGAGTGATTGCTATGTGAGACAGAATGCAAGATTGAATGAAATGGATAAGTGTGGTAACAGATGGATTTGAACTGGAAGAGAAGTGGACTGTATAAATGATATTGTGAGCACGAATGTATGGATCTATGTATAAATAACTGTATTTGCACTTTCAGGTGGTTTGTCAAATGATACTACACTGTGTAAAAGAATTAATGTACATTGGCTCGAAATAAAGATAACTTTGAAAGGAATCGCTTTGACGTTAATCAGCTGTCCGTTTGTCGCTGAGAGAGCTAGTCGCAGAGAGAGTGAGGCGATAGTTGTCACTCTCTTTTATTGTCTCGATCCTTCTGGAAGTTCGTCACGCACCGGTGGATCCGGTTGAGCGTTCGCGAACATTCCAGAAGGATCGAGAATGGGAATAGACCAATCACGCAGCCGATCTATTGCCCGCGTGAGCCTCGATGGCATACGCTGACGCTCGCGGTTTCGGCGGGATCGCGCTAGTCTTGGCGGGGCCGCACGGTGCCGGTTGTGACAATATGGCGCTCGGGCGCGCCAATCTTGAACATACCGCGCGCCTCGACTTGTCGAAGTTACCCGTGCTCGCGTAACATTGATCGGTGGACTACGTGACGTTGACAAGTGGTTTGAAGTAGTGAAATTAAAGAAAGTGTATAGATGAGATGAGCGCGAGTGGTATGGAATTCGCAGCAACATGGTGAACACGATCGGACTATTGAGCTGTGGTAGACGAATTCGCGGAATGTGTCAATGAAAAGCGCCGGTGTGTTGATGCGTCGCGTCGCGTACTACGCAGTTGTAAGCTGCGTAATGAGTGTGCGCGCGGTGACTGTATCGACGCGTTCATTGATCAGTCGCGTCGATCGATGAAACAATGATATTTCGCGTGGCGTTCACGAATTTGGCGACCGCGGTGATCACTTTCGCGACACGAACGTTTCCGACGGTCCCGGAGTGATATTCCGTCACGCGCGCGAGTGAATGCCGCGACGGAGAAGTCGATTCTCCGACGTTGATGCTGCAACGGCCGACCACGAGGACTTCCTTCGGGCGATGACATCGTGAACGCGTGTTGAGTGCTGGAGGTTGACGGATCATTGTGAGTCACCTTGCCTACGCCATGATTTGATCTGCAGCAATGTTGAATTGGCATCGGCGACATCGGCAGAGTGGCAGGAACGTGCAGGAGTGACTGAAGCTCCAACAGCTCGTCCATGGGCTGGCGAACTGGCTCCGCCCGCTATGGCAGACCTGCTGCACGTCCTTTGCTCGACCCTATGGCTGCGAGGAGGCCCTTGGACGCCCTGAGGTGATGCAGCAAGGCTGGATGGGCATGGTCCCCATTGGTGGAGTCGAAGGAACGTGCGGGAGTGACCTGGTGCTCCGACAGTTTGACCCTTGGTTGGCGAACTGACTCCGCCCGCCATAGCAGAGCTGTTGCACGTCCTTGAACCGACCCTCTGGTGATGGAGTGCCCTTTGTGGTTCCGACAGTGCTGTCGAACGACCCTGGTGTCGTAATGGACGCCTCCTGGTGCGGTCCTGGTAGAAGAGAACATAACCTGCAAAAGATTGAGGTTAGGTTCTGAGGGCAAGACAATGAATGAACCTCGAGTGGACTCGGAGGTATCTTGCCCAGATGATCTCGACTCTCTGCAGGTTGATGTTGTCTGATGTGGGCGACCAAGGTGAGAGGCTGCTCGTGAGTGTTGAGCATCGGTCGTCCCATAACCTCTGACTTTCCTTGTTGCAGGTGGTGTTTTGGCAGTGTCGCATTTGGCATCTCTCAGGTTTGATAGTCTCAGCTGCTGCGGAGGCTGGTTGCTGCGTGCTGGTGATCGCAACCGCGCAGTTCGTAGTCGCTGGAGTGTAGCATGGACTACGACTGCCCGGTGGATGTAATCGTCAGAGGATCTGGATGCACGTCCTCGGATTACCCCTTTGGATGTGGAGCGCTCATTAGTATTCCAGAGGTGGAGCTGTGCGACCCTGGAGGTGGATTGAGCGCCTCCGTGCGCCGTTCTCCTGTGAGTCAACATAACCTGAAAAATATTGAGGTTAGATTGTGGGTGCAGGACAATGGTTGAGCCGCGTAAGGACTCGATGGTGTCTTGCCCCGTTGACTCTCGACTGTCAACAAGCTGGTGACTTCTGGCGTGAGTGTCAGTGGTGATTGACTGCTCTGCGTTGCTCGTGCACTCGCCAATGGCAGCGTGGTGCATTTGGGCATGCACGGAACTGGAACGCGAGTGCACCATACCAAAGTTGGTCCAGCCGTGAACGTTGTATTGTCCCTCTGTGTCATGTTGAGCACCTTTCCTGACTGCGTCCCTTTTGGTTGCATGGAGCACGTCGGCTGATCACTCGGAGTCATCGTGATCTGCCCCAAAGGCTGCTTTGCGGCGACTGATGTGGCTGTGGCTGATCTCCGATGTCGTTTCCGTGGAAATGCAGGAAACGGTATCGATGGAAGACCAGTCGACGCAATCGTGGTGATGATCAGACGTCTGAGGTCTCGATGGCGACCCTGAACTGGAGCCTGGAACGGTCTCCGCAGTGTGTTCAGCAGACGTGAAGAATTCAGGTTGTCGCTGTTTCTTCTGGGCGTGATTGGACACGCTGAACCTTTGCGTCGTTTCCGTAGACCTGGAGGCAACGACAATGCTGGAAGGACAGTCCACGCAGTCTTGTTGACGTGCAGACGTCTGAGGTCTGGACAGCGACCTTGAACCGGAGTTTAAAGTGTTCTCTGAAGATGGTTGAGTACACGTGGAGATGCTCGCCTGTCTCTGTTCCTTCTGGGCGTGATTGGCACTGGACACGCTGAACAGTCGCTTGGAAATGGCACGACCTGTTCCAGAAGGCATTTCGAGAGAACTGTTGTGGACTGCACTAGCCCTTTGCGTCGTTTCCGTGGATCTGGAGGAAACGGCACTGCTAGAAGACAGTCCACGAATGCCTCACGTGATGGAGACGACTGAGGTCTGGACAGCGACCTTGATTCGGAGCTGGAAGTTGTCTCCGCTGACGATTGAGTAGGCGAGTAGGTGATTGGTCCTGGACACGCTGAACGATCGTTTGGAACTGGTACGATCTGTTCCAGAAGGCGGTTCGAGGGAACTGTCGTGGATGGTACTGATCCTTTGCGTCGTTTCCGTGGACCTGGAGGAAACGGCATTGATGGAAGGGCATTCCACGAAGTTCTCTTGGGCTGGAGACGTCTGTGATCTGGGCTCTGAGACGGTTCGAAAACTGGGAGCATCCCTTGCCTGAGTTTGCGGCGGCGGATGTGTGACGCTTTCGCCGTGTTGAAGAGCCAAATCCAGGTCTAGCAGTCTGGCTGATTGCTGCAGGTATGACTCCTCGACTGTGTCGTAGAATTCATTACGTACATAGTCACTGTCCTTGAATTCTGCTCTGCGACGGTACATGATTATGTCGTGATTCTCTTGAAATTTGTTGAAGAAGTCATCTTTAACGATTTGCATCCTGGTTTGGATGGCTTCTCTCGTGACCTCGGACTGGGCTACTGACTTCCAGAAGTTCTCCATGGTTTTACTGATTTTCTCTGCCAGAGCCTGTTGGATGTTGAGCAGTTCCTCAGGTGAGATATCCATTTTGAATGCGGCTGGTTCGCTGGATGAGATTCCCACTGGTAGAACTGCGTTGATCACTGGGTTGATCACTGATTTGACACTGATCTAAGCACTGGTTGTAGATCCTTGGAAGGAAGGTTGCCAGAAACGTGGAGATCCGGCTCGAAGGACCAAATGTGTACAAAGGGATCCGGTTCGAAGGACCTACAATGTACAAGGACGAAAATGTGGAAGAGGCGGTCTTGATCGACCAGAATGAAAGAATGTGTAATTGCAAGAATGGAATGACTGAGAAGAGTATGACAGGATTGCAGAGTGATTGCTATGTGAGACAGAATGCAAGATTGAATGAAATGGATAAGTGTGGTAACAGATGGATTTGAACTGGAAGAGAAGTGGACTGTATAAATGATATTGTGAGCACGAATGTATGGATCTATGTATAAATAACTGTATTTGCACTTTCAGGTGGTTTGTCAAATGATACTACACTGTGTAAAAGAATTAATGTACATTGGCTCGAAATAAAGATAACTTTGAAAGGAATCGCTTTGACGTTAATCAGCTGTCCGTTTGTCGCTGAGAGAGCTAGTCGCAGAGAGAGTGAGGCGATAGTTGTCACTCTCTTTTATTGTCTCGATCCTTCTGGAAGTTCGTCACGCACCGGTGGATCCGGTTGAGCGTTCGCGAACATTCCAGAAGGATCGAGAATGGGAATAGACCAATCACGCAGCCGATCTATTGCCCGCGTGAGCCTCGATGGCATACGCTGACGCTCGCGGTTTCGGCGGGATCGCGCTAGTCTTGGCGGGGCCGCACGGTGCCGGTTGTGACAATATGGCGCTCGGGCGCGCCAATCTTGAACAGATAGCAATGGACCTGTTTAAAACAATTGAAGAATAAACTATGAAAACAAATATTTTTTCAACTGAAATCATTTTTATTAAATACTCTTATGGTTACACTATGATATAATTTAATGAAAAACTTGTGACTTTGGGTATTCGGATAGTGTTTTCATTTTCTTAGTTTTAGAAATCTTAAGCTTAATAAATATGGATTCGAAAATATCGTTTACCTCACACTTTCTAAAACCATTGTGACAAACCATTCTGCAAATAATTGCAGAAAAGTAACAAAAAATCGCAAATTTTTGGATTATAACCAAATAAAAATCGGTGGGACCCAAAGGGTCTCAGTAATATATATACAAAAAAATTAACAATTAGCTTTGCATTTTGTATAATTTAAAGTAATGTACTCACCGCACTGAATAATACTTACACTATGAAACTTTTGAAAATCAAGGAGTGCATATACACAAAAACAACAAAGAAATGAGATAAAATTTTTTCCTTCAATAGTGTATGTCGCAGTTGTTCCCAATGTCAGTGTTTGTGCTTACGTTCTATTATAATCTACGATCTATGCATTAATACTGTAACGTATTAATACTGCAATGTATTTCAATATACAAAGATTTTTTAAAATGACATTACCATAATAAACGAATTCTTGCCACGTCTTGAGGATTTTGCACCACTGTGCGACGTACAATAGCGTAGCGGCTATCGGCACGTGCAATAAAACATTGGGCATGCAAATGGACGGGTCATTTTATTGGGAGATCGACAGTGAAGCTATTTTTCAGATAGCTGTTTTTAGCGCGTCCAATTCATAATTTTTTATTGTAAAGCAATTTAAAAATTACTTTACAGTTAACACGCGTTGTTCGAGAAAGTGTCGACTTCCAGCTCAATAGTAATGACCTGTCATAAACCTCTCCATAGAGAACAGCCCCGAGAACGGCCAGTAAATGCTGGTACAATAAACTCCGAGTTTCCAAAACGAGGGCCGTCCTGTCGGTCGAAGCAGGACGAAACTAGAAGGGTCTCACAGACGGGCCTACCTGGGTCTACTCACACATTTGAAATGTCTGCCAGACGGCTCTGACCCACTATGTGCGCGTACCCCTACAATTAGTACGACAGTAATGGTGTTTTAGAATTATTTAAATTGAAATATCTCCTGGACTACTAACTTTTCGACATACATATTTTAGTACTTGTAACCGTACCAGTTACATATCGAGTGTGAGCGAGAGGGACTATCGCGAATCCCTACCATAGCGAGCCGTGAGAAGATCTGCGATCTTGGTCAAAGTAAAGGACCGCAGATCATCCCCGCTAATTAGGATGCGCGCGCACCGATCCCCACTCGATACAGATCGAAGGAGGTCGATGCGCGAAGCAAATTCGTCACTCTACGTCTGGAAGCGGGTCTAATAACACGCGACTCTAATAGATCCGGCGAAAACCCGTACGTGTTCGAGAAGTCAAACCGACTTCGCATTTCTAGTCAAACCGTCTAGATTGCCTTCGCTCGTACGCGCCTCAAACCGAGGAGTCACTAGTACAAACCGTACAGTGACACAGCCGACGTTAATATCTATTAACGTGTGTAAAGATCGTGTCGGCGTAGAGTCAATTGTAAGAGTTACGTACGAGAAGACGGCATTCTGATAGGAAGTTTCGGTATAGAGTCGTGTGATTATATTTAAAGATTATAAGCAAATGACAGAAAGATTTAGTACGGTTCCTATTTGTGAATCTAGAACCGGAGTGAAATCGGGCTCGCTTAATAGCGCAGAAGAAGACACTCTTTTGGTGTAGCCTAGCAAAAGGAGCTTTTGTACGTGGCGTCATACATGTGCTTCTCTGAGAAATCAGCAGAGTACATGTGTGCTACGACGGTCGCCATCTGTCAGGGTTTACGCGTGTATATGGCAAAGGTGATTCTGTACAGTGTTAATTCACTATTCTGGCTCGCTTAATAGCGCAGAGGATGACACTCTTTTGGTTTAGCGTAGTGAAAGGCGCTAGTACGTGTTGGCATATAGTATACTTCTCCGAGAAATCGGCAGAGTATCTGTATGTTTCGACGGTCACTGGAAGTCGTAAATTAACCATTAACTGACGGGTCGATTAAGTGTGATACGAATTACTAGACACTGATCCGGAGTGCATCCGACATCACCATATGATGCAGAAGGGTGTACTCTTTTGGGTAAGGAGAAGGTAATAAATATCTTACGTGTTGTCATGGGTGATGTCTCTCCGAGCAATCGGCAGGGTACGCTCGTGTTACAACGGTCGAACACGTTAGTCGCTTTAACATCTAAATCCAGATCGCTTACGATCGTTGAAACGAATCCAGACGTAGCGTCTCTCAGGGTGCTCTGGGCTGCGTGTCACAGTTGAAGTATCGCGTTTGGCGACCGTATTTGATAGAGGCGTTTTCGGTAAAATATTTAATATCTTGCCTGTGTGCAAGTTTTCTAGAAGTATCGCATCTGGCGATTATATAAGAGTTTTCACTTAAAGCACATAGTATCTTGCCTGTGAGCAAGCTTTTTGGGTAATCGCGATTAGCGATCGTCTTCGTACAGGTTTTGACTGAGTTGCGTGTCACAATTGAAGTATCGCGTTTGGCGACCGTATTTGATAGAGGAGTTTTCGGTGAAACATTTAATATCTTGCCTGTGTGCAAGTTTTCTAAAAGTATCGCATTTGGCGACTGTATTCATAAGAGGAGTTTTCGGTTAATCATGTAATCTATTGCCGGTGGGCAATTTCCTTTGATCTCCGCGTTAGTCACCGACTTCGAACGGTGTACGTGTTTTTGTACTAATTTAGCTACAAAGGACGTACTGAGAATTTCTGTATTTCGGAAAGGTAGGGTCTCCTCACGGTCGTGATTTACGATGTCAAGTATTGTCGGGTATAAGAGTGTGAAACGTCCCGTCGTGTTGACATCGGGATTCAATAATACCGGCGGATCGTCAGAGTACGGTGCAACTGTATATAAAAAGGAGTGACATAATATACCCTACTTTTACCTCCTAACTGGTTCTCAATTTATTTATCAGATAATCCAAACCTCTCCGTTTCCAGTGCCTGGTGGCACGAACCGACTATACCTTATCTTGGTCAATAATTATCATTAATTATTGACGGAGATAAGCTCTGGTATAATTAATTAAAATAAAATAGAAATAACTAAATACGGTTATATACTCTTTTATAACGAATGTCCAGCTGCATCGATTGATGTATTAAAAAATACCTCATTCCATTTAAAAAAATGACGGAGGCCTTGACAATACTTTAAAAAAATAAAAAATTCGAACTTTTTTTATTGCAATGTATAGCCAATCGAAGACTGATCAACTTTTGTTTAAAATATTTTTTGTAAGATTATCCCAAGTACTTGAAAAATCGTGAGATCTGTTATGTGGACACCCTGTATATAATTTTAAAGAGTACTATGAAATTATATAATTTAAATTGCATTTTTTATATTCTTATTTTTGTTGAATTAAGAGTTAAAATGTTATTTGTTTTTATTTTTATTTAAATAAAATTATCTATTTAATTAAGAAAAGATTGCGTCGTCGCTTTGTCGAGTCAAAAATTTCAAAGCGGTTTCTTGTATTTACCTGAGTCACAATAAATAAATTATATACATATACGCCGATTCTACCTTATTTATTAACATTTCCCTTTTATATTCCTTTGCATATTTTCATAATTCAAATTTTTATCCAAAACCTTGAAATGAATGTTTGATCGGGAAAATAAATTATGGAATAAAGAATAATTTATACATAGAATATAGGCCATGTTAATTTTTATTGTAGTACTCGGCCACCGAGCAGGCTGAGCTCGTAGCTTCAGGGCTGAAGCCTTCGAATAAATCCGCGGATAACACTGCTAGATACAGTCCTATTTGTACCGTGTTTACTATCGTTTTAATAAGAAAATGTCACGAGTTAGTTGGTACAAGTTCCATAAGAGAATAATGAAAAATAAAGAAGTTCCGCAATTAAATTGGCAGTTTTTGCACATCGATATCACTCACGACTCTTCGAACTCCGAACTTTAAAGACTAGCGTCCGACCAACAGCGTACAATGAAGCAGATAGAGAATCGAGCATTATTGACAACTTAAACTTTTATAATTTTAATACGAATAAGTTGTAGAACTTATCCCAATGAAAATGAGACCAAATACGACATCATTTGGACTACTTCATTAAAATCATAATTTTTATCATAACGCTACGTATCAATAAAAATTGTTCCATTACACTCGAGTTTGGTCCCCATTTTCATCAGGAAAAGCACCGCAATTAACTCGTAATAATTTTATGTAGGGGAGTATATTGAAAAATCGAAAAGTTTAAACTTTCATTCGTGCATGATTCCCCATCTGCTTACATTTGTTTGTTTCTTACGTTTGTTAGTCGCTGGGTCTCTAACGTTCGGCACTCGTCGGACCTCATCGCCTTTTATTCGAGCTGCCCAGATAGCACACGACGTCCTAAAGACGTTCATTTTACGTCTATTTTAGGTCTGAAAGTCTTACGTTCTAAAAAACAGTGTGGTTTTTATAAATAGCCATAATCTAGCAGAAAGTATTAGCATTGGTATTATTTGTTCGAGTTAGTGTTTTTGCTTCAATTTCAATTTCAATTTCAATTTTCATTGTGATTTTAATTATAATTGCAATTTTAATTTTTATTATGTTTATTGTGATTTTAATTGCAATTGTTATTTTTATTACACTTTTTATGTCAATTCCACCCGCGTTCTTCTAATAAATTTATTTATTAATAGTAGTAGTAGTAGTAGTATCTTTATTCCATAAATATATGCCTTTCGGCGTTACATTTCTTTCTTCTTCCTTCATTTCCCCATTCCTTACATATTTCCCTTCTTATTTCTATTATTTACATTATCTAATATATACAATATTTACATATTTACATACACCTTCATTTATTTCCTCCTTACCCTCCCTTACCTTCGTTACTCCCATACTATTTAATCTCCCACTCCTCTCTTTCTTTTTTCTCTACTCTTTCTCTGTTTTCTCTTAGCTTTCTGCCCCATTCTGCGCCTTTCCCCTTTTCGTCCAGTATTTCTTCTATGTTTCCTTCCATCTCTTCCATCTCCCTACATCTCTCTACGAGGTGTTCTAGCGTCTCCTCCTCTCCTCTGCACATCCTGCATACTTTCTTCCCTTCTTTTTTCCAAAATTTATTTGCTCTTTCCTCGTTGCCGCACCTTAATCTTGCTACCAACGTCACGCTATCCCCTTTTCTTCCTCTTTTTCCTGTCAGGTATCTCGGTCTTCCCACCGTTCTTATTTCTTTGTATCTGGGTACACTTCTTGAATTCCATACCTTCTCTATCTTTTCTTGTTCTTGTACCTCCTGTCTCTACTTACTACTCTCTCTTCTATTGTTTCATCCCCTTCTTCTCTCAATCTTGTTACCTCTTCTATCCCCAGGACGCATCGCCAGAAGTATCTTTTTCTCTCTTCTCCCCATCTGTCTAGCTTTCCCTCTTCTTCGTCCTTTCTTCTTTCTCTCCAACATTCCTTTAATATTTTTCGGTTTTCGTCCTTTCTTATTTTCTCTTCAAATCTGACCGCTCTCTTTCCTGCTTCTATCCTTATCTTGTCTTTTTACCACGTGTTTATTAGCTCGCTTTCTTGTTTGTCTGTTTGTTCGGTGGCAAATTTTGCAATTGATTTTAAACTAACTTCCTGATGAGCTAGAGACTTGAAATCGGTTACATGGCTCAGAACTGGATGACAATGCATTATTCAAAAAAAAATTTTTTAAAAGTCTATCCGTTTCGGAGATATAACAATTAAATATTTACCTGTTCACCCCCCCGCGAAACTACGTCATCGCGTTCAACGATCGCCACGCCAGCGCTCCCTACTCCACTACCCGTTCCCTCTCTCACTCATCCCCACTCCACTGACCCGCTTCGCACCGAAGGAGCTCAGTGCGCGTCAGTGTGCGTCAGTGTGCGTTTGAGTTCCGTGCGGTGTTTACAAAGTCACTACGTATTATTATACTACAATGTTTGTTTACCAATCGAAGGGACAGTTACACCGAGATTATCGGTCGAACCTTTATCTTTGACATATTACCACGGCGTTTTGATATGATGCGGTCCCAACACCGTCTGAAATTTACTACATGTCTCTGTTATAATCTCGAAATAATGTCTATAAAAAAGGAGCAGTTCGTTAATGATGATTTTCACAGAGAAGTCGCCAAATCACCAGGTATGCCATTAAATATTTTACCACGTTTTTATTAGGTCGCTTTCTTGTATGTCTGTTTGTCTGTTCGGTACAAATTTTACAACTGATTTTAAACTAACTTCTCGATGGGCTAGAGTCTTGAAATTTTAAACATAGCTCAGTACTATATGACAATGCAATATTTAAAAAAAAAATTTTTTAATTTACAACAGCCTACGCGTTTAGGAGATATAAACTATTAAAAATTTAACCGTTACACGTTCCCGTTCGACGACCGGTAGTCCCCACTCGGTTCCCACTCTGACTCATCCCCACTCCACTGATCTGCTTTGCACCGAAGCAGCTCAGTGTGCGTTCGAGCTCCGTGCGGTGATTACAAAGTTACTACGTATTAGTATACTATAATGTTTGTTTATCAAGCGAAAGAACAGTTACACCGAAATTCTCCGTCGAACCTTTATCTTCGACATTTTACCACGGCGTTCGTTTTCGATATGACGCGTCGCAATACCGTCTGAAATTGACTACATGTCTCTGTTATAATCTCATCAAAATGTTCAAAATCGATTGTAAAATTTCACACATACAAGACTAAAAAGCAGAAAATAATTATTTAAATAAAAATAAATTTTTTAATAATACCACGTTTTTACAACGGACTAAAAAGTATAAAATAAAATTTTTAAAAACGCCACGTTTAAAAAACGGATTAAAAAGTATATATATAAATTTATGTACATATCGGGGACCGTACAAATAAGCTTACGTTAGTTTAGCACACGCTTGTGCACGTGTTTGTAATATAAAAAAGCGTGTGTGAATGATTCGGTAACTTCAGCTACCTGTCACACGATTGTGTTGGTGAAACTTGTCACTGTCACAGGTAAGTTTTTATTTTATTGATATTATATAATTTTCATTATTTGCAACAATATGTTGCCATTTCTCAGATAACCTGTCAATTCCCATTTTTCAATGACTCGCTAGTTAACATGTGTTTTTGATTTACAAGCAAAATTACCTGCTTTTTTACAATACGACATAACTTTCCTTCCAACCTAATATATTCACGCTAAAAAATCTTCCTGTTTATTGGACAATGCTTTTCACCAAAAAATTCTAATTTTTAGATGCAGCAAAGGTATTGAAAACATCTATTCATCAGGAAGAAACAAGTGTTTCCATACAAACGTTGCTTACATTAGCGGAGGACCATGGAAAGAAACAAAACAGTTTCAAGAGATTTTTAATAATAAAATTTAAAATTTATATTTTATAATTATATAGATAAATATATTGTGATAAATATACATATACATATAGATAATTATATTGTTACAAATATATTGTTATGTATTACTGTATATATTAGTGTTATACGTATATGCGTGATTGTATTGTATTATACTATGTACCTAATGTGTTTGTAATAAATGGAATTTTGATTCAATTTAAATGTTAAATTAAATTAAATTTAAATGTCCTATAAACCTCATATAAGTGTCCTGCGTCCTGAATATATCCAGCCGTACATCCAAATAACATCCGTATGTTTCCAGATACGTTAGACGATTGTTTAAACAGTTGAATTTTTATTATTTGATCAAATGTTTAAACCAATAATATTTGATTACTTAAACGATCGTTAAAACAAATAAATATTTATTATTTAAACAATTTTCGTCATGTACAACAAACAAATATAAACAATTATCATGTTATTTGACGAGAAAATATTGTTTTAAATATTACTCACAGGTAAATCGAATTACTTTATTAATATCATATTATTCCTTCCTTTTACCAATTACACTTGTACTTACTTATTGTTAGTTAAATACATCTATGGTATAAAGTACAATTAAATATTGACAATACTTCACAACATTAACAATATTTCGTACGTAACCGTGGTAAATAAGCGATATGGTACGGTAGTAACAATTACAATGTTTTTATTATTACAAATTAACATTTTTTATTTTTGAATGCTGCCACTTTCCATATTTTTATAATACACAAATTGTTATATTTTCGAAGGTTCAATTTCGTTACATTTTCAATAAATTTGTTAACCTTCAAAAATAAGAAATTTCAGGAGCCTACAAGCCGTATAAGCTCCCCTTGTTCTATGAGCTCCACAGATTTTAAACCGTTCATTTGTACATTCAGTATTACGATTTGGCAACGTCGGAACAAGATCTCAGTTATTTGAAATCAAATAAAGATGACGAATAAAGTTACATGTGATTTCATCTCTGCGAAATACTCGTCACGAATGAAAAAATTGAATAAATCATCTTGCTACGTCGAGCTTCAAATAAATCTGAAGGTTAAGATGAAATCGTCCCATTGAAATCTTACAGATAAATTTCCAATAGCCAAAATCTGACGAATACATCGCAAGATACATGGTGGCGCTGCTTCGACTCTCAAATAATTATGAAAGATAAACTGAAAATTCTCACGCTGTATCTTACGGATAGTGCCTCTCGAATAACTTCTCGCCGCTAGAGGTGTTCGAGCGAAGATAACCTACAGATGTCAAATGAAATTTTTTGGAGAGTATCTTACAGATAAACTGTGTCGAATATGTATTTCAGAAAAATAAGTACAGATAAAAGATAACTTTCGTTTATCTTTTATTTGAAAATGTTAGATAAATTTTTGCCCATCTCTGCCGAACACAATACAGAATACAGAATGATAGAATCGAAATCCGGAATCGAAATCCAGAACCGAAATAATATCGGTTCTCCAGAACCGTAACCGAAACCGATATAAGCCAGAACCGATATTCTCGTAACAGTTATAACATCACTTCGGTTCTTCATAACTGTTTTGATTAGAACCGATATATAACATTTTGAAACAGTTATTTCCAGAACCGTTTCAGTCCCTGGTTTTAATGGACGTAATTGATGGCGAAGGCTGCCGGAAAGGCCGCTAGGTGACCACCGCGACTTGGTCGCTGCTCGTAAGTGAAATAGAACGCGCATAAGGATAAGTATACGTTGCGAATTAGTTGAAGGTGTCAGATCTCAGAGTCAAACGACTGTAGAGCAGTGGGTATTCCACGAATACGGTCGAAACGTCTTTGAGATTCCGGCTATTTCCGACTGCCTAACCGCCGTCAGCTGTCTTCGGACAATTTTACCCCGCGTTTTTATCACGTTTTTCATATTAAATTATTTTTTTACTATATCATTTTTTTAAATTTAAATTATTTTTACCACGTTTTTATTATTTTTTTTACACTGTATGTACTACACTTACCGATCTTCGCGTTAAACGCCCCTAAATAGATTTCCTCTCCGCCGCGCCGTGTATGCACTTCATACTCGTGGCAAACGCCCTATATCGCTGCGTCCCCGTTTTGGACTTTCTACCTGCTCTGTGTCATTTACTTGATATACAATGGCGAAGGAGATAGCCACCCAACGCAAGCGACGCTTAGAGAAGGAGAAGCAAAAACGACAAGAGAAGCTTGTTCAACAAGAATCGGAAGAAAGCAAGTCTGCAAGATTAGCCAAACGACGTAAGCGAAATGAAGAAGTTCTTGAAAAACAGCGCAATATCGAACGTGCAAATGCCAAGGAACGAATTGCTAAATCTAGAGCGATGGAGACAGACGATGAGTGTATCTCTCGCCTCGAAACTCAAAGAGTACGAGAAGCTCAATCTAGAGCGATGGAGACAGACGAGGAGCGTATCTCTCGCATTGAAAGTGACAAGGCACGACATGCTAAATCGAGAGCGATGGAGACAGACGATGAGCGTATCTCTCGCCTCGAAAGTCAAAAAGTACGAGAAGCTCAATTGAGAGCTAGAGAGTTAAGTCAGGAACGTGAAGAAAGATTACGACGTCAACGTGAAGCCTATGCTCAACGGGTAGCTGATGTTGCAGATTTTCACTCAACAATAAACAGTTTTTGCGACAAGTGCTGTGAAATATGTCAGAAAAAATGCTACCCTAATCAGGTAATGAAACATCGTTTGATTTCGCCAAAGCCATACTTGCCACCGACACTTGCCGCTGAATATGAATTGCTTGTTTGTTATCGATGCAATACGCACTTGAAGAGCCAAAAAAGTCATGCTCCATGTTCCGTCGCGCAGGAACAGAATTCGTAGTTTTCCTTCGGACAAGATTTATGATGCGAACGTGCGTAAATATCCTCTTCAAGGATTAGACAAACTAGGGTCATTCGGCGACCAGTCAAGGCATCTGGCTAATGTTCAGTTTTTTATATATCCTCGAAAATACAAAGTATCGTAAATCTAGTCCCTCCGAAGGACCGCCCGCGACCGTTACGCACAGTGTCAAATTACCGAGACCCGTCGCGTCGTCGACAGAGTAAGAGATCGCTCCACTCCTCCTTCCAGGGCCTCATTCAGAGCTACGAGAAGGAGGTCCTAATAGTCAAAAGTGTACTGATTGGGAAATGCAACTTTCGGCAGGAACCAATCAGTGCATCTTATTTCCTGCTCGAGAAGCCTGACGCACATCGCGTTGAGACCGCGTTCGTCAGTTGAGTTTTACACTCTAACGTCGCGACATTCTCCAGTCCTCGGGTAGACAAGTACAACGCACGAGCCGTTGTCTTGTCAATCGTTCAATCACACGTAAAACTAGCATCACGGTAGTTCGTAGTCCAACAGTCAGGACACCTAACAAAACGGGATCGCGTCGGTCGAGATCCCTTGCGTGCGTTACAATTAGAAACGCAAAATTATATCAATATCTGCGCGCGTATAAGGCAGGACCTGCTAGATCAGCCTTACTGACGAGTCCACTAGCAGGTCCGGGACGAAACGCTTTCTTTAACGTATTCATGCGTATTTCATTGTCACGCGAATAGAAAATTGTCTTTTGCGATCATCAAACCTTGAACTAGCTGCCCAAGATTAACTTGGCGGGCAGTGATCCGGAACATTCGCGAACCCACAGTTCCGCGACAAAACATATGGTCCTTCGAGCCGGATCAGTGCCTAGTGAGTGCAGTTCGTACAAAAGACAATCGCGTACAAGACATTCAAAAAGTGGTCTTCAGCATCCAGCAGTCCACTCAACCACGTTAAAGGAAGCAACCAGCCTTAGCCGCAGTACATACATCGACGCCGCGAAGGCATTCTAAGGAATCATAGACGCCGGGACTCATTCGAAGGCAACAGCCGATCAGAGTCATTCTCATTCGAACCGCATCAGTACAAGGTAGACATATTATTGAATTTACTGATCAGAGAGACGTGTCTTCATGTGGCAAGTAAAGCCAAGCTTTAGAAAACGAATTTCTAAGTTAATACACGCGCACCCTGGACTTTTGATATACAACATGTCAATTACATCTATAATTACATTTACGAGTGTCAGTTTCTGTAAAGGCCGAATCCGCGATCGAGTCACGTTCGACTATCGTGGAAATTACAAGTCGCGTAGGCTCAGTTGGTGGAGACGTACGAAACCATCGCGCTCTTGGTTTACGTCACACCTCGCGACTATTAAACGCACCGCAACGCCGGACAAATCGTCGAATTCGACAAACGATTCGATACATTACACGCGATCGCATATCTAATAAAGACGTCGCGAACGATCTTGATACGAGCATCGCGATCGATCAAACGAATCCCGATTCGCACAAACGTGGGAGCAACCGTTGACAAACACTCGCATGTCTAACGCTACAGATATCGTCAAATATCTTTCCAACGCGTCGCATCGATACAAATCGTTCTTAACGGTGATGAACGCGAAATATTCAAATACACGAGCACGAATCCAGAGGCCGACCGCAACCCGTCGATCACGAACATCGGGACGTAATTGCGAAATCGCGATACCTCTTAACAGAAGTCATCCTCACCGCCTTCGCAAAGACACGGGCAAACGTGGAACGACGACGATAAATTCGCGATAATCAACTCGCGATCAACCCTGCTCTTCGCATTACACAGCAAAGACAGGACGTTTATTCAAACATTTGAATCAATCGGTTTCCATCACCCGAGCAGAAATTCGAACACGGTCTATAATCGAACGAACGATACCCGGTACATAGTAGCACAATGGCTCGCGCCGGGCACATAAAAACAGGTAGAAACTGTCCACGCGTCGAGTTTTCTACCTGCCGCATTACGCATCGTAAACCTCTCCTCACCTAAGGTAAAACGGTTTCAAGTCAACAACGACCCTCAACACCTGAGTCAGGTATCGCCCCACTCCGCGCGCGGATTAACTCTCCTTTAAATCTAACTCGGGAATCCTAAACAATCGCGAGTGTCCTGATTGACAACGCCGACCAAGGCTAAACCAATCAGGAAACCTGACTTCTTGCGCTCTTCGCCAAGACGAGTGACCAATACGGATGGTTTTCAGGACTCCGCGTGTATAGCAATACACATTCCTCTTGATTCCAAGGGCCGCCTCCTTTCTTACAAGAGACACCCAATTCCTTTGGCAGAAATTAGCACTCGTTCAGTTCGTTACAAACCTTTACGGTCGATCGTTCTGAACAGTGTTCCTTTCCGTGCCGACTTCTTGTATACTCCAGATACAAGCGAAGTCCACATCGACTTCTCGCGCTGCAAACTGAGACGAGTGACCTAGGTCTACTTCTTGAGTTCAGCCGAGACGAGTCCAGTACAGATCGACCACAGATCTGCGCGTCTTTCCTCACTACAATGGACAAGACATCCCTCTCCTCACCTAAGATCAACACAGATCGCCGTTATCGGGTCCGCACGCGTATTATCAAATGCACGCGTACGTTCTCACCAGACATATCAAAGGGAGATCGGCAACACCTCGTGCGTCACAAAGACCGCGGATATCAACGAATCTTGCGACGGAATCTTCACGGCAAGATCGCAACAATCTTATTCAAGCATTGTCGATTTCGGAACATCGCATTTTTTACTTCCAAACCGAACCAATCAACTTCGAAGGCAATTTACGATTGCTGAACGACATCAAGTTTCAATCACCTCGGGAAACTTAACGACGCGAACGAATGAAACGTCAAATTTGCTTCACGCGAAATTCCGCGTCGCACCTTTGAATCGAATCACCTCAAGCTCTTAAATTGCATGGCGCCGTCGTACAAACCACATTGTCTCGAACATGACAATACACGGAGAAACCAACGTTCTCGATCGACTCAACCGTGTTTTGAGTCGCTTCAACAAACGACTATCGACTTTCAAACCTTACATCGCGATCCGCGTGGCCGACTTACAACGGAAACTGACATTCCGTCAAACTAATGTTCAATTAAACAGACATTCAATCGCACTCACATTCAATTGAACTGACATTCAATCGGCATATAAACCGCGTCACATCGCGTCAGACCGCATCAATCGCGTCAGACCGCATCAATCGCGTCAAACCGCATCAATCGCGTCAAGTCGCGTCAAAACGCGTCAAACGCGTCAACCACGTCAGACCGCGTCAAGTCGCATCAAATGGCATTAAATAACGTCGAGTCACGTCAGCCAAATCAACCTACGCGTCAACTATACACGGCAATTCCACACTTTGAATCACGTGTCGACTCATTCGATCATGCGTCAGAGTTTGATGGTGTTGATTGGGAAATGCACCATTCGGCATAAACCAATTAATACATTTCATTTAAAAGGCAATTGGTGATATTACACCGATGCTCAAACCGAGGAGCACCCCTTCTCACATGCATAGAAGGGCCCTCACAACAACCCCCTCTCACATACATAGAGGGGTCTCACGAAGAACGCCCTCTCGCACACAGAGGAGTTCTACAAACTCGCGACAGGACTGGAAGTCGAATTCACACATTGTGGTACTCATCAGTCCTTCGCGCAGTCCATTCTTAATACTCTCTAGCACACAGAGGAGTTCTACAAACTCGCGACAGGACTCGAAGCCGAATTCACACATTGTGATATTCATCAGTCTATGCTTAGCGCAGTCATTCTTAACGCTCTCACAATCAAACTCTGACACATTGTTCTCTTGTCTTTCCAACGGACTAAGCACGTCACAAACGGGATCTCGTGGCATCAGTCAAGATCCCTCGCGTCCGCTACTATGTCACATAAACATAGCTAGCGACCTAACCACCGAAGTCTTCATCGCGACTTCATACGATTCGTCGCCAAACGTTACTTTTTCGAAACATTCATTCGGATAACGGTACGAATTTCAACATCGCAGACAAAGAACTGACGCAACGAGTCAGGTTCTATCGAACGACCAGAAATCGCGACAATGTCTCTTCGGACTAGATTTCTTTAAATAAAAATGCACTTCATTACCACATCGGTATTATTGGAATCGATTATAAAATCTCCCAACCACCACGGCAAACATGTCGTCGGCAAACATTATTTACGTATACATAATTCAACACGTTCATAATAAAATCGAACCGTTCGTAAACTGTTTACATATATCGATCTCGTCATATCCAAACAATTCAACATTCTTACTAATGGCCATTCCTGATTGGTGATTCATTAATGTGTACATCTTACCTAAACTGATTTCAGCAAAACCCACAACACGTAAATCGAACGTCATGCAGCATGCAAGCAGTGACCATTCAAACATCGTCATGTTCATACGCGAACGGTTACAACTCGCAATTCTTTTATATAAAGACAGAGCACAACCGCGCGGTGCCAAGCGTTAGCGTCAATCCATGTGAACCTAAACGCATAAACAAATTCAATATTGATCGATCGGATCGATCAACGTGGGGGAGCATGTTCCGTCGCGCAGGAACAGAATTCGTAGTTTTCCTTCGGACAAGATTTATGATGCGAACGTGCGTAAATATCCTCTTCAAGGATTAGACAAACTAGGGTCATTCGGCGACCAGTCAAGGCATCTGGCTAATGTTCAGTTTTTTATATATCCTCGAAAATACAAAGTATCGTAAATCTAGTCCCTCCGAAGGACCGCCCGCGACCGTTACGCACAGTGTCAAATTACCGAGACCCGTCGCGTCGTCGACAGAGTAAGAGATCGCTCCACTCCTCCTTCCAGGGCCTCATTCAGAGCTACGAGAAGGAGGTCCTAATAGTCAAAAGTGTACTGATTGGGAAATGCAACTTTCGGCAGGAACCAATCAGTGCATCTTATTTCCTGCTCGAGAAGCCTGACGCACATCGCGTTGAGACCGCGTTCGTCAGTTGAGTTTTACACTCTAACGTCGCGACATTCTCCAGTCCTCGGGTAGACAAGTACAACGCACGAGCCGTTGTCTTGTCAATCGTTCAATCACACGTAAAACTAGCATCACGGTAGTTCGTAGTCCAACAGTCAGGACACCTAACAAAACGGGATCGCGTCGGTCGAGATCCCTTGCGTGCGTTACAATTAGAAACGCAAAATTATATCAATATCTGCGCGCGTATAAGGCAGGACCTGCTAGATCAGCCTTACTGACGAGTCCACTAGCAGGTCCGGGACGAAACGCTTTCTTTAACGTATTCATGCGTATTTCATTGTCACGCGAATAGAAAATTGTCTTTTGCGATCATCAAACCTTGAACTAGCTGCCCAAGATTAACTTGGCGGGCAGTGATCCGGAACATTCGCGAACTCACAGTTCCGCGACAAAACACTCCATCCAAGGCGTATTGGAATAACTTGCTTCCGGGTGATATTCCCGGTGAAATTGCCGTACTAACTGAACCAGAACGACGTTTGCTTCAGCGCATTATTCCGTATGTGAAAGTGATCAAATTTCCAGGACGATTTGGTCAATACGGTTTCAAGGGACATGCAACATTATTTGCTCTTGATATCTTTGAGGTTAGCGAAAAGTTGCCTGAAATGCTTCCTCGATCAAGCACAGATGTCGGAATTGTTGTAGTGACTGAAACTCTGGAGAACTTGAATATATCCAGAGATTACAACATTTCACCGGATCGTGTCTACAAGGCACTTGATTGGCTTATTGAAAATAACCCACTCTACAAGGATGTTAGAGTAAATCGATTGGCGCGATTAAATACTGAGGATGTAATCCGCGTTATTCCAGCTCAGCCAGAACGACCATACGAACTTAATGACCAAGCTATTGATGCTCCAATTCGCAATGCCTACATGCGAATTAATGATTTATCGCGAATCGTACGTGCTTCTTGGAATCAAGGAAATGAAGAAATCTTTCAATCCGGACATGCTGGACACCAATGTTTCGCCATGGTTGTGGCAAATTTAATTTGTGCTGGCATTCTACCACCAAGCCAATGGGATACAAATGTTTTAAATCAAAACATGATTGAAGGCGATGGATTTTACGATTGGATTGATAGGGAAACTAGAAATCAACCAGGTGCTTTTCCAATTGTTAATCGTGGCTATTTAGAGATCAGAAATCTTGATGTTGTAAGATACGACATCCTCATGTTTGAAAATGCCTTCGTTATTGAATATAATGATATACTTGGCGCCTTCAATGGCAGTTTATGCGACAAGGAAAACGATGGAATTAATTTCCTAAATCTTAGTGCTGCGATAAACTTATTGTTCGTCGAACATAATGTTGGAATTTTAATTGCTGCTAGCAGTGCATATGGTCTTATGCATTATGGTAATAAGTTTTATTTCACCGATTCCCATTCATGCGGACCAAAGGGAAAAAGTGAAGTACAAAATGGAAAAGCCTGTGTCATTGAATGCGATACTATTGAGGAATTCCTTCGTATTATCCGCCGAACTGTGCATTCGAATGCTGGTACACAATTTTCAATTAATGCCATCAATGTAGTCGTCAAAGAAGGAGTTGTACCAACGCAGCAAAATTTAGAGGCACATCCATCGATGGAGGTAGATGAAGAAGTTTCTGCTGAAAATGAACCAGAACCTGAGCTAGTAAATGCATCGCAATTGGTTCCTGTGCAAACATCTGTAATGGCACCAATTGATCACGAGCAGCCAGATGTTAATGATGAATTTGAGGAAAGTAGAAACATCAACGAAATTGTTCGCAAAACTAAGGACAATATTGTGAATGTAAATCGAGAGGTGAAAGCAGAGGAATTTTCATGATTTTACTTGTTTCCATATGGCAACAATGGCTTGAACGAACAGCGTCCGGTAAAAATTACGCCATTGGATTATTTTCAGCAGCGAATTTTGGGCTCGGATACTCGTTTTCAAAGAACAGACTATTTGTTTTATGCACTATCGATGTTTGAATATCTTCGAGTGCAGTCGACGATTAATGCATGTGGCAGATCTATACGAGGAGAAGTAGGTGTTGTCGAGGACCTTCATTTGTATTTAAAGAATCTCAGAGGATCGGCATCATATTAGCGAACAGCTCACAACGAGTTGATTGCATTTATTCGTTGTCTTGGTCCACCAACTTGGTTTATTACATTGAGCTGTAATGATTTGAATTGGCTTGATATGCGCAAAGCTTTATTGGTTGCAGATGGCAGATTCGATGAGAATCCTAGCAAATTAAATATTGACGAAGTGCAGCGTTTGATTGAATCGTATCCTGTTGTGTTGAGCCGACATTTTTCTCGCCGTTTTGATGCTTTCATGAAACAAATTAAACGAAATGACAATCTTCTTTGTGGAAAAGTCATCGATTTCTGGACACGAATTGAGTTTCAGAACCGTGGAAGTCCACATGTTCACCTTGTAGTATGGATTGAAAACGCTCCATCTTTTGAAACTTCAGAAGGACTTACGTACATCGATCAAGTGATAACATGCCGATTGCCAAGCGAAGAAAAAGATGCAGATTTAAGATCACTTATTAAACGCAACCAAATTCATCGTCATACTCATACATGCCATAAAAACAACTCTGATACATGTCGATTTGCGTTTCCTCGCAAACCATGTCAACAAACTCGTATTGTGCCGCCGAGTTCAGACGAGTTCATTCGAAATGGAGGACGATTCTGCACTTTAAAACGAACAACGAATGAAAAATGGGTTAATAATTATAATCAGCGAATTCTCGAGTTCTGGAATGGCAATATGGACATACAACCGTGCGGATCAAATGAATCTATTGCTCACTATATCGCCAAATATATTTCAAAGACGGAACCAACAGATGTAAACGAAGGGGTAGCTCAAGCCATTCGTCAAATTTGTCGCGATGAAACCAACATCGCAAAAAAGCTCTTCAAATCATGCATGCGGATTTTGAAGGAGCGACAAGTTTTCGCATCAGAATGTGTTTATCGAATCTGCCACCTGCCACTTCGTTCAGGTTCAAGAAAGTCTGTGTTCTTGAATACAAGAAAGCCTAATCAACGATATCAAGTGCTGAGGTTTGAGGATAATCAAGCAGTTGGACTTTGCTCAAACTTATTTGAGCGATATGCAAATCGTCCAAGACAAGAAGAGCAGGGTTATGATTTTCAAAATATGTGTGTAATTGAATTTGCGATGAATTTTGAGCCATTTTATGCAAAGAAAGCGGGAGATAGTGAGGAAAGCATTGATGCAGAAGAGGAAGATCAACCAACAAGACGAAGACTCATCAAGCTGGCAAACAACACTAAAATGGTAATTAGAAATGTTCCAGCTGTTGTACGAGTGCCATTCTTTCAAATGTCGACGGATCCGGAAAATTATTTCTACAGCTTGCTCGTACAATATGTACCATTTTACTCAGAGGATGAATTAATTGATGAATATAACAATGCACGCGAGGCTTTTCTTGGTCGAGAAGCGCAATTGAGACAAACAAATGTATACCTTGAAATACATCGTGCAAGAGACAGACAACTTGAAACTGCATTCAATCAGGCATATGCTTTCAATCTTCTTGAAAATCCAGAAGATATAGTTGAAGCAGAATTTGAAGATGAAGTAACTGAACAGATGATGACGAATGAGCAGTTCCAGAATGTATGCGCTGCAATGAATTTACGACAGCGAGAATTATTCAATACCATTACTCGAAGTATCCAGGGCCAAATGAATGGAAGTCCGAGTCGCATCAGAATGTTTGTCACCGGAGGTGCTGGAGTTGGCAAAACATTCACATTCAATGCACTAAAAGAACAGGTCAATCGCTGTTATGGTAGGAAAGCAGTTAAAGTTGGCACATTGACCGGTGTAGCGGCACGACTTGTTGGTGGAACAACGCTGCACACCTTATTTAAATTACCAGTTGAGAAAGATGGAAAATTGGTAGGAATTTTGGCACCACTCACTGGTAATTATTTAAAGGTATTGCGACATCAGTGGAAGGATATGGAATTTCTGTTCATCGATGAGATTTCTATGGTTCCGTACGAAATGTTGTGTATGATCGACTCAAGATTGCGACAATTAAAAAAAAAGAAAATGAACCATTTGGCGACATTAATATTATGTTATTTGGAGATTTATTTCAGTTGCCATCGATTCGAGGAACTCAGGTATTCCACCAGCCTGCAAGATTTGTTCCCGCAACTCATTTGTGGAGACTCCTCAGCCTTGTGGAGTTGACGGATAACATGCGACAACAAGGCGACACAGCATTTGTCGATCTTCTTAATGCTTTACGCGTTGGTGAATTGAAGGCTCCACATTTTGATCTATTGATGTCTAAAGTGTTGACAGAGGCATCCGGCGAATGTCAATTGGATAGAGCCATTCGGATATATCCGACTCGTAAACTAGTCGATGCACACAATACAGCCGTTCTTGAACAATATCGAGTCCAAGGAGTGAAAATTTTCACAATTCGGGCTCAGGACGTGCTAGTGAATGCAACAAGAAATGCTGAAAATATTAACATGGACAACATCGTGTCAGGCGATATCGACAAGACTGGCGGATTACCAAAGAAGTTGGAAATTTTCAACGGAGCGAGAGTGATGCTTCGCTCTAATATAAACATCGAGAAAGGACTTGTGAATGGTGCAATGGGTACTATCACTGAAATTGTTTGGCCCTTATTCCGCCGTGATCAAATGTACGATATCGACATTCCATCTGTTCGGATCAACTTTGGCAGAAATGGAAATCATTTGATCACGCCGAAATCAATACAGTTTCCGGCACTTCGCAACTATGGCACAATTGAGCGAACACAGCTCCCACTGATATTGTGCTGGGCCTGCACAGTTCATAAGATGCAAGGATGTACAGTGGACCATGCTGTAGTTTACCTGGGATCTGCGCTATTTGCAAAAGGACAGGCATATGTCGCATTAAGTCGTGTCAGATCATTGGATGGGTTAAGAATAGAAAAGCTCGATTGCTCAAAACTCACTGGCAAGACACCGTGCAATGAAGATGCGATGAAGGAGATGGAAAGAATGCGACAACTAGGACCTCCACCACCATTGAGCTCCCCTTTGCTGTAAATTAAAAAAAGTTGCAACTGTCCGACGTCGAGTTGCACGTACTCGTGCAAGACCACTGCCTTGAGCAGATGGTGACAAAAAATTGTAATGTGATTACAATCCGACGTCGAGCTGTACACTTGCAAACAAGTGTGCACAATCGCTGATTCATTTCAGCGATTCAGTTGCAACTTTCCGACGTCGAGTTGCACATGCTAGTGCAAAGCCACTGACTCGATCAGCTGGCGATAAAAAAATTTCACACATACGAAAACTAAAAAGCAGGAAATAATTATTTAAATAAAAATAAATTTCTAAAAAAATACCACGTTTTTAAAACGGACTAAAAAGTATAAAATAAATTTTTTAAAAACCACGTTTAAAAAACACTAAAAAGTATAAAATAATTTTTTCACGCCCCATACAGATTCCTAACCCCGTACAGATAGTCCTGAAAATTTGTGATTGTGAATTTTTAGTAGCTATGAAAATACTTGTAAGATTTAAAACGAAAAACGTGGGGCGCAAGATAATACTACATACATAGTAAGGAGTGTAGAGAGTAGCTATCGCTGAGAAAACTCGCACAATAGTTCATATCATTTGCAGTGCATTAGAATTGTTAGTGATTTAGGTGTTTATGCATCAATTATCTATTTCATGCGTCCCACGTTTTTCGTTTTAAATCTTACAAGTATTTTCATAGCTACTAAAAATTCACAATCACAAATTTTCAGGACTATCTGTACGGGGCTAGGAATCTGTATGGGACGTGAAAAAATTATTTTACACTTTTTAGTGTTTTTTTTAGTAATGTCTACACTTTTGGCATATTTTCTAGATCCCAACAAGATTTAAGATTTTATTCCACGGAAACCGATGAGAGTTTCAAGGTTTTCTTTAACCTTTCATTAAAAAGGTGTCGTTGGCCAAGAGTGGTTTCTAATATTGTTCTCAAGACATAAAGAGGGTCATTTAGTCGTATACAGTCTGCTGGTATTTTACCGAGACCTGCGGTATAGACAACGAACCATAATAGCGGTGCACTCGACACGCCTCTACCTGAAACGGGGGTACACGGCGCCCTTTTTTTAAATCGCCAGTCTTTTCAAGGAAACTGCAAGGAATATAACCATATTTTACCACGTTTTTATTAGCTCGCTTTCTTGTTTGTTTGTCTGTTTGTCTGTTTGTTTGTTCGGTGGCAAATTTTGCAATTGATTTTAAACTAACTTCCTGATGAGCTAGAGACTTGAAATCGGTTACATGGCTCAGAACTGGATGACAATGCATTATTCAAAAAAAAATTTTTTAAAAGTCTATCCGTTTCGGAGATATAACAATTAAATATTTACCTGTTCACCCCCCCCCCCCGCGAAACCTACGTCATCGCATTCAGCGATCGCCACGCCGCGCGACAGCGCTCCCTGCTCCACTACCCGTTCCCCCTCTGACTCATCTCCACTCCATTGACCCGCTTCGCACCGAAGGAGCTCAGTGTGAGTCAGTGTGCGTCAGTGTGCGTTTGAGCTCCGTGCGGTCTTTACAAAGTTACTACGTATTATTATACTATAATGTTTGTTTACCAATCGAAGGGACAGTTACACCGAAATTATCGGTCGAACCTTTATCTTTGACATATTACCACGGCGTTTTGATATGATGCGGTCCCAACACCGTCTGAAATTTACTACATGTCTCTGTTATAATCTCGAAATAATGTCTACAAAAAAGGAGCAGTTCGTTAATGATGATTTTCACAGAGAAGTCGCCAAATCACCAGGTATGCCATTAAATATTTTACCACGTTTTTATTAGGTCGCTTTCTTGTATGTCTGTTTGTCTGTTCGGTACAAATTTTACAACTGATTTTAAACTAACTTCTCGATGGGCTAGAGACTTGAAATTTTAAACATAGCTCAGTACTATATGACAATGCAATATTTAAAAAAAATTTTTTTAATTTACAACAGCCTACGCGTTTAGGAGATATAAACTATTAAAGATTTAACCGTTACACGTCCCTGCGCGACGACCGGTAGTCCCCACTCGGTTCCCACTCTGACTCATCCCCACTCCACTGACCTGCTTTGCACCGAAGCAGCTCAGTGTGCGTTCGAGCTCCGTGCGGTGTTTACAAAGTTACTACGTATCAGTATACTATAATGTTTGTTTATCAAGCGAAAGAGCAGTTACACCGAAATTCTCCGTCGAACCTTTATCTTTGACATTTTACCACGGCGTTCGTTTTCGATATGACGCGTCGCAATACCGTCTGAAATTTACTACATGTCTCTGTTATAATCTCATCAAAATGTTCAAAATCGATTGTAAAATTTCACACATACAAGACTAAAAAGCAGAAAATAATTATTTAAATAAAAATAAATTTTTTAAAAATACCACGTTTTTAAAACGGACTAAAAAGTACAAAATAAAATTTTTAAAAACGCCACGTTTGAAAAACGGACTAAAAAGTATAAAATAATTTTTTCTAGCCCCATACAGATTTCTAACCCCTGAAAATTTGTGATTGTGAATTTTGAATAGCTAAGAAAATACTTGTAAGATTTAAAACGAAAAACGTGGGGCGCAAGATAATACATAGTAAGGAGTGTAGAGAGTAGCTGCCGCTGAGAAATCTCGTACAACACTTCATATCATTTGCAGTGCAATAAAGTTGTTAGTGATTTAGTGTTCATGCATCAATTATCTATTGCATGCGCCCCGCGTTTTTCGTTTTAAATCTTACAAGTATTTTCTTAGCTATTCAAAATTCACAATCACAAATTTTCAGGGGTTAGAAATCTGTATGGGGCTAGAAAAAATTATTTTATACTTTTTAGTCCGTTTTTCAAACGTGGCGTTTTTAAAAATTTTATTTTGTACTTTTTAGTCCGTTTTAAAAACGTGGTATTTTTAAAAAATTTATTTTTTCTCAAAAAAATCACTCCGGCCTCCACCGAAGAAACGTAATAAAACAGTTTGTTTAAATTTTTCTACATTATAAAGCTGATTATCGAGGTTGAAAATAATATTTTATAATAGCCCAATTCTTCCCGAATAAAACGAAAAAAATGTAGCTCAATCGGACAAACAGTTCCTGAGATAAAAATTCGTAAGTGAGGTCCGTTTTCGCCAAAATGGGCAAAAATTGTTAATTTCGAAGAACTGTCATTTCTAACAAAAAATTCGAAATCGGCAAAATGTAACTTAAACTTCTCCTAATTTCACATGGACTACAACATATTTCATTTAGAACAAAATCGACAATGGTGACTTCAAGAAGTGATCGATTTATCATGGAACGACCCAATACAGTTGTTATTTGTATGCTTTATTTTAATAAGGTAGTACAACATAAAGAATAAACATTTGTATATGTCTAACATCCTGTGTACAGGGTGAACCACGAATCGTGATCATTGAGTGATTAATCTGTTATCAAATAAACAACGTTCTGTCCTGACTGATTCCCATACTGTACCCTAGTAGCACAAAAATATTGGATAAATATTTTTTAAGCCACACTTTTTAATATGAGAAAAATATTTTTTCCTATCTTATAAGTTAGGATAAAAAAAAATATTTGGTACTTAATGTAAAATAAATATTGTATGTATATTTGAATATTAAAAACAGATTGAATCTCTTTTTGATATTATACGAATGTGTATACAATATCTTGTGCTGCTAGGGTAGACTCATTATTATTATCTTTGTCAGGATATACACCTAATTATGATTGCTTGGTTAGAGACATGCAAACTCAGTCTTCCCATTAATGTTAAGGCAATAAAGAAAGGTTTTAATTCTAAATCTGTCTTTATCTGTAGCTAATTTGAACTAATTTTGTTAATAATTACTCATGTTGTTTTAATTCCCCTGGACGATTTTTTTTGCCCCGTTAAATAATCTATGTACTGAAACACGGTGTATAAACATAGTATGTATTTCACACCTCCCTATCCCCACTTAGACTACGCCTATGACAACAAGTTGATCGCGATTACATTTTAAGATAAAAAGTAGATCTTATGTACACAAAAGTTGGCCACCCCTGAAATACAGCATGGTTTCAACCGTAAGGAGATCTATCTGTACAGTTTGGAAGTGGCGACAAAACTTGTTCCCGTTTGGGGAGCTACGCCAAATGGAATGGATTGGACAGAGATTGTCAGTGTCAAACACGTGTTAAACGATGAAACGGAAAGGTTAGAAATATATGGTTATGTTATGATGTGCAAATACGCAAAATTTGAAGAAAAATGTTATAAATTTGTTAAAAAAGATTTGCAAAATCTTATTATTTTTATAAAATGAAGAGGTGTTATATATTTAATAATTAATAAGTATGACACAAATAAATGTTATATATTTTTTCTTACAATATAATTAAAAGTAGTTGTAAGAAAGTAGGTTTCTTATAATGTAATTAATAGGATTATATATATGTATATAATATATATTATATATATATATATATATATATATATATATATGTATTTATATACTTTTTAAGCCTGGAACAGCTCCTACATCATCTTTAGCATGGAACAGAACCTACACCTACAAATCGAGCCGGTGTGCTGTCTGGGATGTTATTATTATCACTGTGTATTTTCTATTAACCCAATACTACCATTAATATTGTACTTTATATCTTTATTTTTGTACTGTTAACCTAGTTCGTAAGGATAGAATGTATTTAATAAGTTTTGTATCATAATTACCAGTTTATGGACCTAACCTGGTCTAAAGCCTTAGTTCTTCACCGGTCATAACATAACCATGTATTTCTAACCTTTGTGGTTTGACAAGTGTTTGACACTGACATTCTCTGTCCAATCCATTCCATTTGGTGTACCTCCCCAAACCGGGGACAAGTTTTGTCGCCACTTTTTTCTTCTATACGCTATCGAGATAGGTCTCCTTACTCTTGCTTCATGGTTTCAACCTTTGGTAAGAATATCTTGTATGATATACGAAAAATTAGGATGACAATAAGCAAATTCACTCTATAGATTACGAAATCACGACCGTAATCATGATTCTGAGATTACTATGACACAAGACTGTGGCCCTCACTACTGTTTATAATACTGTTTATATTATTCAAAATACAAAGTAACGAAAAGAATAAGGAATAGATAATGGAAACAACTCGTCCGGAACATCGTCAATCTTTGACACAGCAGCTTCTATTGCTTGGAATCTGCACCCCTAAAAAAATTTATTTCTTTTCTACAGTTTATAATTTGCTCACAGTTGCGTAAACAAATATATAAAATGCACGATGTAAGTGCGAGTATTTTCGTTTCTTTCAACCTAAAAGCATTGGTTTTTGCACATGAAATCCATAAAAATTGCCGTGAGAGCCGCTGGACCATACTTATCCTGAAAAACCCTTTCGGTTCTTCGTGAAACAGTTCGTCGAAATAAAAGTTCTTCATAACTGTTTTAGGAACCGAAATCGATATTAAACAGTTTTCGAAGTCTGATTCTGAATCATTCAGTTACCCAGTAAGCACGCTGCTGGTACTGGGACAGCAGCTGCGTCCGCACACTGCTGGCAGCACGATGGCACCAAAAGCGGGGATGCTGCTACGATTAAGAGGGCAGCACGGTCGCACTAATGTGGCAGATGTCGGTAAAGTAAATTTTTATCGTATGAACGTGTAGCAGCACCGACGAGATATAAGAATAGACCTATCATCCAATGTATTTTGGCGGCCATCTTTGCTGAGGCCACATGGCCTCTTTTTCTTGTCATTTCCTGTATTACCAACTCGGTTTTGGAGGGCTATTGTTGCTCGCTCGCTTCGCTCGCTCGCGAGTAGGGTTGTTTTTGCTCGCTCGCTTCGCGAGCTCGCGGGTAGGACTGCTCTTGCGAGAGGGTTAGTGATACGCATGGCTAGTAGGGCCTACTGCTATTAATGTGTTTTATTTGTGACTCTTGGAGAGTCACACAAAGAACTTCCCGATTCGTTACTCCTTCGCCAACATCGCTAATATCGTTTTTTTTTGTACTTTCATCGATATTCTCCCAAAATGTATTCTTGGGAATAGTGATGATAAATTCACTCTTGCATTGGAATAACTTTCGATTATTCCAAGCGGTAACATTAACATCAGTTAAAAAAAAAATTTTTTTTAAATCTAACAAAAAAGTGGATGGGTATTTTATCGATCGTAATTTTTTTGATATATAAGAATTAATTTTTCGCGGCGCCATGGTTCGATCATTATTTACTATACTTGGCTCTACTGTAGCGTATATGTCAAAGTGACATACATGTGCTATTCCAAATAGTAGAGGAAAAAGGAAAGGTGGTAATGTTTTTGTGTTTCGTCCTAGACCCGCTAGAGGACTCATCAGTAAGGCTAGCTAGCGGGTCTTGCCTTATACACGGGATGTTCGAAGGCGTTTGAAGAACGTATATATACTAATAGGTGATATTGTAGTAACTTGCGAGAAAGCCTTTCCGGCAATGTGTCCCTCTAAGAGGAGGACATCTTGGGGACGGAGTCGGAACTATGGTCTTCTCTAACTTTTTTTTATTTTTCGCCATTAGTTGAATAGTGGATGGGTATTTTATCGATCGTAATTTTTTTGATATATAAGAATTAATTTTTCGCGGCGCCACGGTTCGATCATTATTTACTATACTTGGCTCTACTGTAGCGTATATGTCAAAGTGACATACATGTGCTATTCCAAATAGTAGAGGAAAAAGGAAAGGTGGTAATGTTTTTGTGTTTCGTCCTAGACCCGCTAGAGGACTCATCAGTAAGGCTAGCTAGCGGGTCTTGCCTTATACACGGGATGTTCGAAGGCGTTTGAAGAACGTATATATACTAATAGGTGATATTGTAGTAACTTGCGAGAAAGCCTTTCCGGCAATGTGTCCCTCTAAGAGGAGGACATCTTGGGGACGGAGTCGGAACTATGGTCTTCTCTAACTTTTTTTTATTTTTCGCCATTAGTTGAATAGTGGATGGGTATTTTATCGATCGTAATTTTTTTGATATATAAGAATTAATTTTTCGCGGCGCCATGGTTCGATCATTATTTACTATACTTGGCTCTACTGTAGCGTATATGTCAAAGTGACATACATGTGCTATTCCAAATAGTAGAGGAAAAAGGAAAGGTGGTAATGTTTTTGTGTTTCGTCCTAGACCCGCTAGAGGACTCAACAGTAAGGCTAGCTAGCGGGTCTTGCCTTATACACGGGATGTTCGAAGGCGTTTGAAGAACGTATTTATACTAATAGGTGATATTGTAGTAACTTGCGAGAAAGCCTTTCCGGCAATGTGTCCCTCTAAGAGGAGGACATCTTGGGGACGGAGTCGGAACTATGGTCTTCTCTAACTTTTTTTTATTTTTCGCCATTAGTTGAATAGTGGATGGGTATTTTATCGATCGTAATTTTTTGTATATATAAGAATTAATTTTTCGCGGCGCCATGGTTCGATCATTATTTACTATACTTGGCTCTACTGTAGCGTATATGTCAAAGTGACATACATGTGCTATTCCAAATAGTAGAGGAAAAAGGAAAGGTGGTAATGTTTTTGTGTTTCGTCCTAGACCCGCTAGAGGACTCATCAGTAAGGCTAGCTAGCGGGTCTTGCCTTATACACGGGATGTTCGAAGGCGTTTGAAGAACGTATATATACTAATAGGTGATATTGTAGTAACTTGCGAGAAAGCCTTTCCGGCAATGTGTCCCTCTAAGAGGAGGACATCTTGGGGACGGAGTCGGAACTATGGTCTTCTCTAACTTTTTTTTATTTTTCGCCATTAGTTGAATAGTGGATGGGTATTTTATCGATCGTAATTTTTTTGATATATAAGAATTAATTTTTCGCGGCGCCATGGTTCGATCATTATTTACTATACTTGGCTCTACTGTAGCGTATATGTCAAAGTGACATACATGTGCTATTCCAAATAGTAGAGGAAAAAGGAAAGGTGGTAATGTTTTTGTGTTTCGTCCTAGACCCGCTAGAGGACTCATCAGTAAGGCTAGCTAGCGGGTCTTGCCTTATACACGGGATGTTCGAAGGCGTTTGAAGAACGTATATATACTAATAGGTGATATTGTAGTAACTTGCGAGAAAGCCTTTCCGGCAATGTGTCCCTCTAAGAGGAGGACATCTTGGGGACGGAGTCGGAACTATGGTCTTCTCTAACTTTTTTTTATTTTTCGCCATTAGTTGAATAGTGGATGGGTATTTTATCGATCGTAATTTTTTTGATATATAAGAATTAATTTTTCGCGGCGCCATGGTTCGATCATTATTTACTATACTTGGCTCTACTGTAGCGTATATGTCAAAGTGACATACATGTGCTATTCCAAATAGTAGAGGAAAAAGGAAAGGTGGTAATGTTTTTGTGTTTCGTCCTAGACCCGCTAGAGGACTCATCAGTAAGGCTAGCTAGCGGGTCTTGCCTTATACACGGGATGTTCGAAGGCGTTTGAAGAACGTATATATACTAATAGGTGATATTGTAGTAACTTGCGAGAAAGCCTTTCCGGCAATGTGTCCCTCTAAGAGGAGGACATCTTGGGGACGGAGTCGGAACTATGGTCTTCTCTAACTTTTTTTTATTTTTCGCCATTAGTTGAATAGTGGATGGGTATTTTATCGATCGTAATTTTTTTGATATATAAGAATTAATTTTTCGCGGCGCCACGGTTCGATCATTATTTACTATACTTGGCTCTACTGTAGCGTATATGTCAAAGTGACATACATGTGCTATTCCAAATAGTAGAGGAAAAAGGAAAGGTGGTAATGTTTTTGTGTTTCGTCCTAGACCCGCTAGAGGACTCATCAGTAAGGCTAGCTAGCGGGTCTTGCCTTATACACGGGATGTTCGAAGGCGTTTGAAGAACGTATATATACTAATAGGTGATATTGTAGTAACTTGCGAGAAAGCCTTTCCGGCAATGTGTCCCTCTAAGAGGAGGACATCTTGGGGACGGAGTCGGAACTATGGTCTTCTCTAACTTTTTTTTATTTTTCGCCATTAGTTGAATAGTGGATGGGTATTTTATCGATCGTAATTTTTTTGATATATAAGAATTAATTTTTCGCGGCGCCACGGTTCGATCATTATTTACTATACTTGGCTCTACTGTAGCGTATATGTCAAAGTGACATACATGTGCTATTCCAAATAGTAGAGGAAAAAGGAAAGGTGGTAATGTTTTTGTGTTTCGTCCTAGACCCGCTAGAGGACTCATCAGTAAGGCTAGCTAGCGGGTCTTGCCTTATACACGGGATGTTCGAAGGCGTTTGAAGAACGTATATATACTAATAGGTGATATTGTAGTAACTTGCGAGAAAGCCTTTCCGGCAATGTGTCCCTCTAAGAGGAGGACATCTTGGGGACGGAGTCGGAACTATGGTCTTCTCTAACTTTTTTTTATTTTTCGCCATTAGTTGAATAGTGGATGGGTATTTTATCGATCGTAATTTTTTTGATATATAAGAATTAATTTTTCGCGGCGCCACGGTTCGATCATTATTTACTATACTTGGCTCTACTGTAGCGTATATGTCAAAGTGACATACATGTGCTATTCCAAATAGTAGAGGAAAAAGGAAAGGTGGTAATGTTTTTGTGTTTCGTCCTAGACCCGCTAGAGGACTCATCAGTAAGGCTAGCTAGCGGGTCTTGCCTTATACACGGGATGTTCGAAGGCGTTTGAAGAACGTATATATACTAATAGGTGATATTGTAGTAACTTGCGAGAAAGCCTTTCCGGCAATGTGTCCCTCTAAGAGGAGGACATCTTGGGGACGGAGTCGGAACTATGGTCTTCTCTAACTTTTTTTTATTTTTCGCCATTAGTTGAATAGTGGATGGGTATTTTATCGATCGTAATTTTTTTGATATATAAGAATTAATTTTTCGCGGCGCCATGGTTCGATCATTATTTACTATACTTGGCTCTACTGTAGCGTATATGTCAAAGTGACATACATGTGCTATTCCAAATAGTAGAGGAAAAAGGAAAGGTGGTAATGTTTTTGTGTTTCGTCCTAGACCCGCTAGAGGACTCATCAGTAAGGCTAGCTAGCGGGTCTTGCCTTATACACGGGATGTTCGAAGGCGTTTGAAGAACGTATATATACTAATAGGTGATATTGTAGTAACTTGCGAGAAAGCCTTTCCGGCAATGTGTCCCTCTAAGAGGAGGACATCTTGGGGACGGAGTCGGAACTATGGTCTTCTCTAACTTTTTTTTATTTTTCGCCATTAGTTGAATAGTGGATGGGTATTTTATCGATCGTAATTTTTTTGATATATAAGAATTAATTTTTCGCGGCGCCATGGTTCGATCATTATTTACTATACTTGGCTCTACTGTAGCGTATATGTCAAAGTGACATACATGTGCTATTCCAAATAGTAGAGGAAAAAGGAAAGGTGGTAATGTTTTTGTGTTTCGTCCTAGACCCGCTAGAGGACTCATCAGTAAGGCTAGCTAGCGGGTCTTGCCTTATACACGGGATGTTCGAAGGCGTTTGAAGAACGTATATATACTAATAGGTGATATTGTAGTAACTTGCGAGAAAGCCTTTCCGGCAATGTGTCCCTCTAAGAGGAGGACATCTTGGGGACGGAGTCGGAACTATGGTCTTCTCTAACTTTTTTTTATTTTTCGCCATTAGTTGAATAGTGGATGGGTATTTTATCGATCGTAATTTTTTTGATATATAAGAATTAATTTTTCGCGGCGCCACGGTTCGATCATTATTTACTATACTTGGCTCTACTGTAGCGTATATGTCAAAGTGACATACATGTGCTATTCCAAATAGTAGAGGAAAAAGGAAAGGTGGTAATGTTTTTGTGTTTCGTCCTAGACCCGCTAGAGGACTCATCAGTAAGGCTAGCTAGCGGGTCTTGCCTTATACACGGGATGTTCGAAGGCGTTTGAAGAACGTATATATACTAATAGGTGATATTGTAGTAACTTGCGAGAAAGCCTTTCCGGCAATGTGTCCCTCTAAGAGGAGGACATCTTGGGGACGGAGTCGGAACTATGGTCTTCTCTAACTTTTTTTTATTTTTCGCCATTAGTTGAATAGTGGATGGGTATTTTATCGATCGTAATTTTTTTGATATATAAGAATTAATTTTTCGCGGCGCCATGGTTCGATCATTATTTACTATACTTGGCTCTACTGTAGCGTATATGTCAAAGTGACATACATGTGCTATTCCAAATAGTGGAGGAAAAAGGAAAGGTGGTAATGTTTTTGTGTTTTGTCCTAGACCCGCTAGAGGACTCATCAGTAAGGCTAGCTAGCGGGTCTTGCCTTATACACGGGATGTTCGAAGGCGTTTGAAGAACGTATATATACTAATAGGTGATATTGTAGTAACTTGCGAGAAAGCCTTTCCGGCAATGTGTCCCTCTAAGAGGAGGACATCTTGGGGACGGAGTCGGAACTATGGTCTTCTCTAACTTTTTTTTATTTTTCGCCATTAGTTGAATAGTGGATGGGTATTTTATCGATCGTAATTTTTTTGATATATAAGAATTAATTTTTCGCGGCGCCATGGTTCGATCATTATTTACTATACTTGGCTCTACTGTAGCGTATATGTCAAAGTGACATACATGTGCTATTCCAAATAGTAGAGGAAAAAGGAAAGGTGGTAATGTTTTTGTGTTTCGTCCTAGACCCGCTAGAGGACTCATCAGTAAGGCTAGCTAGCGGGTCTTGCCTTATACACGGGATGTTCGAAGGCGTTTGAAGAACGTATATATACTAATAGGTGATATTGTAGTAACTTGCGAGAAAGCCTTTCCGGCAATGTGTCCCTCTAAGAGGAGGACATCTTGGGGACGGAGTCGGAACTATGGTCTTCTCTAACTTTTTTTTATTTTTCGCCATTAGTTGAATAGTGGATGGGTATTTTATCGATCGTAATTTTTTTGATATATAAGAATTAATTTTTCGCGGCGCCATGGTTCGATCATTATTTACTATACTTGGCTCTACTGTAGCGTATATGTCAAAGTGACATACATGTGCTATTCCAAATAGTAGAGGAAAAAGGAAAGGTGGTAATGTTTTTGTGTTTCGTCCTAGACCCGCTAGAGGACTCATCAGTAAGGCTAGCTAGCGGGTCTTGCCTTATACACGGGATGTTCGAAGGCGTTTGAAGAACGTATATATACTAATAGGTGATATTGTAGTAACTTGCGAGAAAGCCTTTCCGGCAATGTGTCCCTCTAAGAGGAGGACATCTTGGGGACGGAGTCGGAACTATGGTCTTCTCTAACTTTTTTTTATTTTTCGCCATTAGTTGAATAGTGGATGGGTATTTTATCGATCGTAATTTTTTTGATATATAAGAATTAATTTTTCGCGGCGCCATGGTTCGATCATTATTTACTATACTTGGCTCTACTGTAGCGTATATGTCAAAGTGACATACATGTGCTATTCCAAATAGTAGAGGAAAAAGGAAAGGTGGTAATGTTTTTGTGTTTCGTCCTAGACCCGCTAGAGGACTCATCAGTAAGGCTAGCTAGCGGGTCTTGCCTTATACACGGGATGTTCGAAGGCGTTTGAAGAACGTATATATACTAATAGGTGATATTGTAGTAACTTGCGAGAAAGCCTTTCCGGCAATGTGTCCCTCTAAGAGGAGGACATCTTGGGGACGGAGTCGGAACTATGGTCTTCTCTAACTTTTTTTTATTTTTCGCCATTAGTTGAATAGTGGATGGGTATTTTATCGATCGTAATTTTTTTGATATATAAGAATTAATTTTTCGCGGCGCCACGGTTCGATCATTATTTACTATACTTGGCTCTACTGTAGCGTATATGTCAAAGTGACATACATGTGCTATTCCAAATAGTAGAGGAAAAAGGAAAGGTGGTAATGTTTTTGTGTTTCGTCCTAGACCCGCTAGAGGACTCATCAGTAAGGCTAGCTAGCGGGTCTTGCCTTATACACGGGATGTTCGAAGGCGTTTGAAGAACGTATATATACTAATAGGTGATATTGTAGTAACTTGCGAGAAAGCCTTTCCGGCAATGTGTCCCTCTAAGAGGAGGACATCTTGGGGACGGAGTCGGAACTATGGTCTTCTCTAACTTTTTTTTATTTTTCGCCATTAGTTGAATAGTGGATGGGTATTTTATCGATCGTAATTTTTTTGATATATAAGAATTAATTTTTCGCGGCGCCATGGTTCGATCATTATTTACTATACTTGGCTCTACTGTAGCGTATATGTCAAAGTGACATACATGTGCTATTCCAAATAGTAGAGGAAAAAGGAAAGGTGGTAATGTTTTTGTGTTTCGTCCTAGACCCGCTAGAGGACTCATCAGTAAGGCTAGCTAGCGGGTCTTGCCTTATACACGGGATGTTCGAAGGCGTTTGAAGAACGTATATATACTAATAGGTGATATTGTAGTAACTTGCGAGAAAGCCTTTCCGGCAATGTGTCCCTCTAAGAGGAGGACATCTTGGGGACGGAGTCGGAACTATGGTCTTCTCTAACTTTTTTTTATTTTTCGCCATTAGTTGAATAGTGGATGGGTATTTTATCGATCGTAATTTTTTTGATATATAAGAATTAATTTTTCGCGGCGCCACGGTTCGATCATTATTTACTATACTTGGCTCTACTGTAGCGTATATGTCAAAGTGACATACATGTGCTATTCCAAATAGTAGAGGAAAAAGGAAAGGTGGTAATGTTTTTGTGTTTCGTCCTAGACCCGCTAGAGGACTCATCAGTAAGGCTAGCTAGCGGGTCTTGCCTTATACACGGGATGTTCGAAGGCGTTTGAAGAACGTATATATACTAATAGGTGATATTGTAGTAACTTGCGAGAAAGCCTTTCCGGCAATGTGTCCCTCTAAGAGGAGGACATCTTGGGGACGGAGTCGGAACTATGGTCTTCTCTAACTTTTTTTTATTTTTCGCCATTAGTTGAATAGTGGATGGGTATTTTATCGATCGTAATTTTTTTGATATATAAGAATTAATTTTTCGCGGCGCCATGGTTCGATCATTATTTACTATACTTGGCTCTACTGTAGCGTATATGTCAAAGTGACATACATGTGCTATTCCAAATAGTGGAGGAAAAAGGAAAGGTGGTAATGTTTTTGTGTTTTGTCCTAGACCCGCTAGAGGACTCATCAGTAAGGCTAGCTAGCGGGTCTTGCCTTATACACGGGATGTTCGAAGGCGTTTGAAGAACGTATATATACTAATAGGTGATATTGTAGTAACTTGCGAGAAAGCCTTTCCGGCAATGTGTCCCTCTAAGAGGAGGACATCTTGGGGACGGAGTCGGAACTATGGTCTTCTCTAACTTTTTTTTATTTTTCGCCATTAGTTGAATAGTGGATGGGTATTTTATCGATCGTAATTTTTTTGATATATAAGAATTAATTTTTCGCGGCGCCATGGTTCGATCATTATTTACTATACTTGGCTCTACTGTAGCGTATATGTCAAAGTGACATACATGTGCTATTCCAAATAGTAGAGGAAAAAGGAAAGGTGGTAATGTTTTTGTGTTTCGTCCTAGACCCGCTAGAGGACTCATCAGTAAGGCTAGCTAGCGGGTCTTGCCTTATACACGGGATGTTCGAAGGCGTTTGAAGAACGTATATATACTAATAGGTGATATTGTAGTAACTTGCGAGAAAGCCTTTCCGGCAATGTGTCCCTCTAAGAGGAGGACATCTTGGGGACGGAGTCGGAACTATGGTCTTCTCTAACTTTTTTTTATTTTTCGCCATTAGTTGAATAGTGGATGGGTATTTTATCGATCGTAATTTTTTTGATATATAAGAATTAATTTTTCGCGGCGCCATGGTTCGATCATTATTTACTATACTTGGCTCTACTGTAGCGTATATGTCAAAGTGACATACATGTGCTATTCCAAATAGTAGAGGAAAAAGGAAAGGTGGTAATGTTTTTGTGTTTCGTCCTAGACCCGCTAGAGGACTCATCAGTAAGGCTAGCTAGCGGGTCTTGCCTTATACACGGGATGTTCGAAGGCGTTTGAAGAACGTATATATACTAATAGGTGATATTGTAGTAACTTGCGAGAAAGCCTTTCCGGCAATGTGTCCCTCTAAGAGGAGGACATCTTGGGGACGGAGTCGGAACTATGGTCTTCTCTAACTTTTTTTTATTTTTCGCCATTAGTTGAATAGTGGATGGGTATTTTATCGATCGTAATTTTTTTGATATATAAGAATTAATTTTTCGCGGCGCCATGGTTCGATCATTATTTACTATACTTGGCTCTACTGTAGCGTATATGTCAAAGTGACATACATGTGCTATTCCAAATAGTAGAGGAAAAAGGAAAGGTGGTAATGTTTTTGTGTTTCGTCCTAGACCCGCTAGAGGACTCATCAGTAAGGCTAGCTAGCGGGTCTTGCCTTATACACGGGATGTTC
The DNA here is from genome assembly GCA_933228785.1 of Lasioglossum pauxillum. NCBI lineage: Eukaryota > Metazoa > Arthropoda > Insecta > Hymenoptera > Halictidae > Lasioglossum > Lasioglossum pauxillum. The sequence goes on from OW121699.1 coordinate 26,283,534, forward strand.
GAAGGCGTTTGAAGAACGTATATATACTAATAGGTGATATTGTAGTAACTTGCGAGAAAGCCTTTCCGGCAATGTGTCCCTCTAAGAGGAGGACATCTTGGGGACGGAGTCGGAACTATGGTCTTCTCTAACTTTTTTTTATTTTTCGCCATTAGTTGAATAGTGGATGGGTATTTTATCGATCGTAATTTTTTTGATATATAAGAATTAATTTTTCGCGGCGCCACGGTTCGATCATTATTTACTATACTTGGCTCTACTGTAGCGTATATGTCAAAGTGACATACATGTGCTATTCCAAATAGTAGAGGAAAAAGGAAAGGTGGTAATGTTTTTGTGTTTCGTCCTAGACCCGCTAGAGGACTCATCAGTAAGGCTAGCTAGCGGGTCTTGCCTTATACACGGGATGTTCGAAGGCGTTTGAAGAACGTATATATACTAATAGGTGATATTGTAGTAACTTGCGAGAAAGCCTTTCCGGCAATGTGTCCCTCTAAGAGGAGGACATCTTGGGGACGGAGTCGGAACTATGGTCTTCTCTAACTTTTTTTTATTTTTCGCCATTAGTTGAATAGTGGATGGGTATTTTATCGATCGTAATTTTTTTGATATATAAGAATTAATTTTTCGCGGCGCCATGGTTCGATCATTATTTACTATACTTGGCTCTACTGTAGCGTATATGTCAAAGTGACATACATGTGCTATTCCAAATAGTAGAGGAAAAAGGAAAGGTGGTAATGTTTTTGTGTTTCGTCCTAGACCCGCTAGAGGACTCATCAGTAAGGCTAGCTAGCGGGTCTTGCCTTATACACGGGATGTTCGAAGGCGTTTGAAGAACGTATATATACTAATAGGTGATATTGTAGTAACTTGCGAGAAAGCCTTTCCGGCAATGTGTCCCTCTAAGAGGAGGACATCTTGGGGACGGAGTCGGAACTATGGTCTTCTCTAACTTTTTTTTATTTTTCGCCATTAGTTGAATAGTGGATGGGTATTTTATCGATCGTAATTTTTTTGATATATAAGAATTAATTTTTCGCGGCGCCACGGTTCGATCATTATTTACTATACTTGGCTCTACTGTAGCGTATATGTCAAAGTGACATACATGTGCTATTCCAAATAGTAGAGGAAAAAGGAAAGGTGGTAATGTTTTTGTGTTTCGTCCTAGACCCGCTAGAGGACTCATCAGTAAGGCTAGCTAGCGGGTCTTGCCTTATACACGGGATGTTCGAAGGCGTTTGAAGAACGTATATATACTAATAGGTGATATTGTAGTAACTTGCGAGAAAGCCTTTCCGGCAATGTGTCCCTCTAAGAGGAGGACATCTTGGGGACGGAGTCGGAACTATGGTCTTCTCTAACTTTTTTTTATTTTTCGCCATTAGTTGAATAGTGGATGGGTATTTTATCGATCGTAATTTTTTTGATATATAAGAATTAATTTTTCGCGGCGCCACGGTTCGATCATTATTTACTATACTTGGCTCTACTGTAGCGTATATGTCAAAGTGACATACATGTGCTATTCCAAATAGTAGAGGAAAAAGGAAAGGTGGTAATGTTTTTGTGTTTCGTCCTAGACCCGCTAGAGGACTCATCAGTAAGGCTAGCTAGCGGGTCTTGCCTTATACACGGGATGTTCGAAGGCGTTTGAAGAACGTATATATACTAATAGGTGATATTGTAGTAACTTGCGAGAAAGCCTTTCCGGCAATGTGTCCCTCTAAGAGGAGGACATCTTGGGGACGGAGTCGGAACTATGGTCTTCTCTAACTTTTTTTTATTTTTCGCCATTAGTTGAATAGTGGATGGGTATTTTATCGATCGTAATTTTTTTGATATATAAGAATTAATTTTTCGCGGCGCCATGGTTCGATCATTATTTACTATACTTGGCTCTACTGTAGCGTATATGTCAAAGTGACATACATGTGCTATTCCAAATAGTGGAGGAAAAAGGAAAGGTGGTAATGTTTTTGTGTTTTGTCCTAGACCCGCTAGAGGACTCATCAGTAAGGCTAGCTAGCGGGTCTTGCCTTATACACGGGATGTTCGAAGGCGTTTGAAGAACGTATATATACTAATAGGTGATATTGTAGTAACTTGCGAGAAAGCCTTTCCGGCAATGTGTCCCTCTAAGAGGAGGACATCTTGGGGACGGAGTCGGAACTATGGTCTTCTCTAACTTTTTTTTATTTTTCGCCATTAGTTGAATAGTGGATGGGTATTTTATCGATCGTAATTTTTTTGATATATAAGAATTAATTTTTCGCGGCGCCATGGTTCGATCATTATTTACTATACTTGGCTCTACTGTAGCGTATATGTCAAAGTGACATACATGTGCTATTCCAAATAGTAGAGGAAAAAGGAAAGGTGGTAATGTTTTTGTGTTTCGTCCTAGACCCGCTAGAGGACTCATCAGTAAGGCTAGCTAGCGGGTCTTGCCTTATACACGGGATGTTCGAAGGCGTTTGAAGAACGTATATATACTAATAGGTGATATTGTAGTAACTTGCGAGAAAGCCTTTCCGGCAATGTGTCCCTCTAAGAGGAGGACATCTTGGGGACGGAGTCGGAACTATGGTCTTCTCTAACTTTTTTTTATTTTTCGCCATTAGTTGAATAGTGGATGGGTATTTTATCGATCGTAATTTTTTTGATATATAAGAATTAATTTTTCGCGGCGCCATGGTTCGATCATTATTTACTATACTTGGCTCTACTGTAGCGTATATGTCAAAGTGACATACATGTGCTATTCCAAATAGTAGAGGAAAAAGGAAAGGTGGTAATGTTTTTGTGTTTCGTCCTAGACCCGCTAGAGGACTCATCAGTAAGGCTAGCTAGCGGGTCTTGCCTTATACACGGGATGTTCGAAGGCGTTTGAAGAACGTATATATACTAATAGGTGATATTGTAGTAACTTGCGAGAAAGCCTTTCCGGCAATGTGTCCCTCTAAGAGGAGGACATCTTGGGGACGGAGTCGGAACTATGGTCTTCTCTAACTTTTTTTTATTTTTCGCCATTAGTTGAATAGTGGATGGGTATTTTATCGATCGTAATTTTTTTGATATATAAGAATTAATTTTTCGCGGCGCCATGGTTCGATCATTATTTACTATACTTGGCTCTACTGTAGCGTATATGTCAAAGTGACATACATGTGCTATTCCAAATAGTAGAGGAAAAAGGAAAGGTGGTAATGTTTTTGTGTTTCGTCCTAGACCCGCTAGAGGACTCATCAGTAAGGCTAGCTAGCGGGTCTTGCCTTATACACGGGATGTTCGAAGGCGTTTGAAGAACGTATATATACTAATAGGTGATATTGTAGTAACTTGCGAGAAAGCCTTTCCGGCAATGTGTCCCTCTAAGAGGAGGACATCTTGGGGACGGAGTCGGAACTATGGTCTTCTCTAACTTTTTTTTATTTTTCGCCATTAGTTGAATAGTGGATGGGTATTTTATCGATCGTAATTTTTTTGATATATAAGAATTAATTTTTCGCGGCGCCATGGTTCGATCATTATTTACTATACTTGGCTCTACTGTAGCGTATATGTCAAAGTGACATACATGTGCTATTCCAAATAGTAGAGGAAAAAGGAAAGGTGGTAATGTTTTTGTGTTTCGTCCTAGACCCGCTAGAGGACTCATCAGTAAGGCTAGCTAGCGGGTCTTGCCTTATACACGGGATGTTCGAAGGCGTTTGAAGAACGTATATATACTAATAGGTGATATTGTAGTAACTTGCGAGAAAGCCTTTCCGGCAATGTGTCCCTCTAAGAGGAGGACATCTTGGGGACGGAGTCGGAACTATGGTCTTCTCTAACTTTTTTTTATTTTTCGCCATTAGTTGAATAGTGGATGGGTATTTTATCGATCGTAATTTTTTTGATATATAAGAATTAATTTTTCGCGGCGCCATGGTTCGATCATTATTTACTATACTTGGCTCTACTGTAGCGTATATGTCAAAGTGACATACATGTGCTATTCCAAATAGTAGAGGAAAAAGGAAAGGTGGTAATGTTTTTGTGTTTCGTCCTAGACCCGCTAGAGGACTCATCAGTAAGGCTAGCTAGCGGGTCTTGCCTTATACACGGGATGTTCGAAGGCGTTTGAAGAACGTATATATAATAATAATAATATTGTAGTAACTTGCGAGAAAGCCTTTCCGGCAATGTGTCCCTCTAAGAGGAGGACATCTTGGGGACGGAGTCGGAACTATGGTCTTCTCTAACTTTTTTTTATTTTTCGCCATTAGTTGAATAGTGGATGGGTATTTTATCGATCGTAATTTTTTTGATATATAAGAATTAATTTTTCGCGGCGCCACGGTTCGATCATTATTTACTATACTTGGCTCTACTGTAGCGTATATGTCAAAGTGACATACATGTGCTATTCCAAATAGTAGAGGAAAAAGGAAAGGTGGTAATGTTTTTGTGTTTCGTCCTAGACCCGCTAGAGGACTCATCAGTAAGGCTAGCTAGCGGGTCTTGCCTTATACACGGGATGTTCGAAGGCGTTTGAAGAACGTATATATACTAATAGGTGATATTGTAGTAACTTGCGAGAAAGCCTTTCCGGCAATGTGTCCCTCTAAGAGGAGGACATCTTGGGGACGGAGTCGGAACTATGGTCTTCTCTAACTTTTTTTTATTTTTCGCCATTAGTTGAATAGTGGATGGGTATTTTATCGATCGTAATTTTTTTGATATATAAGAATTAATTTTTCGCGGCGCCATGGTTCGATCATTATTTACTATACTTGGCTCTACTGTAGCGTATATGTCAAAGTGACATACATGTGCTATTCCAAATAGTAGAGGAAAAAGGAAAGGTGGTAATGTTTTTGTGTTTCGTCCTAGACCCGCTAGAGGACTCATCAGTAAGGCTAGCTAGCGGGTCTTGCCTTATACACGGGATGTTCGAAGGCGTTTGAAGAACGTATATATACTAATAGGTGATATTGTAGTAACTTGCGAGAAAGCCTTTCCGGCAATGTGTCCCTCTAAGAGGAGGACATCTTGGGGACGGAGTCGGAACTATGGTCTTCTCTAACTTTTTTTTATTTTTCGCCATTAGTTGAATAGTGGATGGGTATTTTATCGATCGTAATTTTTTTGATATATAAGAATTAATTTTTCGCGGCGCCATGGTTCGATCATTATTTACTATACTTGGCTCTACTGTAGCGTATATGTCAAAGTGACATACATGTGCTATTCCAAATAGTAGAGGAAAAAGGAAAGGTGGTAATGTTTTTGTGTTTCGTCCTAGACCCGCTAGAGGACTCATCAGTAAGGCTAGCTAGCGGGTCTTGCCTTATACACGGGATGTTCGAAGGCGTTTGAAGAACGTATATATACTAATAGGTGATATTGTAGTAACTTGCGAGAAAGCCTTTCCGGCAATGTGTCCCTCTAAGAGGAGGACATCTTGGGGACGGAGTCGGAACTATGGTCTTCTCTAACTTTTTTTTATTTTTCGCCATTAGTTGAATAGTGGATGGGTATTTTATCGATCGTAATTTTTTTGATATATAAGAATTAATTTTTCGCGGCGCCACGGTTCGATCATTATTTACTATACTTGGCTCTACTGTAGCGTATATGTCAAAGTGACATACATGTGCTATTCCAAATAGTAGAGGAAAAAGGAAAGGTGGTAATGTTTTTGTGTTTCGTCCTAGACCCGCTAGAGGACTCATCAGTAAGGCTAGCTAGCGGGTCTTGCCTTATACACGGGATGTTCGAAGGCGTTTGAAGAACGTATATATACTAATAGGTGATATTGTAGTAACTTGCGAGAAAGCCTTTCCGGCAATGTGTCCCTCTAAGAGGAGGACATCTTGGGGACGGAGTCGGAACTATGGTCTTCTCTAACTTTTTTTTATTTTTCGCCATTAGTTGAATAGTGGATGGGTATTTTATCGATCGTAATTTTTTTGATATATAAGAATTAATTTTTCGCGGCGCCATGGTTCGATCATTATTTACTATACTTGGCTCTACTGTAGCGTATATGTCAAAGTGACATACATGTGCTATTCCAAATAGTAGAGGAAAAAGGAAAGGTGGTAATGTTTTTGTGTTTCGTCCTAGACCCGCTAGAGGACTCATCAGTAAGGCTAGCTAGCGGGTCTTGCCTTATACACGGGATGTTCGAAGGCGTTTGAAGAACGTATATATACTAATAGGTGATATTGTAGTAACTTGCGAGAAAGCCTTTCCGGCAATGTGTCCCTCTAAGAGGAGGACATCTTGGGGACGGAGTCGGAACTATGGTCTTCTCTAACTTTTTTTTATTTTTCGCCATTAGTTGAATAGTGGATGGGTATTTTATCGATCGTAATTTTTTTGATATATAAGAATTAATTTTTCGCGGCGCCATGGTTCGATCATTATTTACTATACTTGGCTCTACTGTAGCGTATATGTCAAAGTGACATACATGTGCTATTCCAAATAGTAGAGGAAAAAGGAAAGGTGGTAATGTTTTTGTGTTTCGTCCTAGACCCGCTAGAGGACTCATCAGTAAGGCTAGCTAGCGGGTCTTGCCTTATACACGGGATGTTCGAAGGCGTTTGAAGAACGTATATATACTAATAGGTGATATTGTAGTAACTTGCGAGAAAGCCTTTCCGGCAATGTGTCCCTCTAAGAGGAGGACATCTTGGGGACGGAGTCGGAACTATGGTCTTCTCTAACTTTTTTTCATTTTTCGCCATTAGTTGAATAGTGGATGGGTATTTTATCGATCGTAATTTTTTTGATATATAAGAATTAATTTTTCGCGGCGCCATGGTTCGATCATTATTTACTATACTTGGCTCTACTGTAGCGTATATGTCAAAGTGACATACATGTGCTATTCCAAATAGTAGAGGAAAAAGGAAAGGTGGTAATGTTTTTGTGTTTCGTCCTAGACCCGCTAGAGGACTCATCAGTAAGGCTAGCTAGCGGGTCTTGCCTTATACACGGGATGTTCGAAGGCGTTTGAAGAACGTATATATACTAATAGGTGATATTGTAGTAACTTGCGAGAAAGCCTTTCCGGCAATGTGTCCCTCTAAGAGGAGGACATCTTGGGGACGGAGTCGGAACTATGGTCTTCTCTAACTTTTTTTTATTTTTCGCCATTAGTTGAATAGTGGATGGGTATTTTATCGATCGTAATTTTTTTGATATATAAGAATTAATTTTTCGCGGCGCCACGGTTCGATCATTATTTACTATACTTGGCTCTACTGTAGCGTATATGTCAAAGTGACATACATGTGCTATTCCAAATAGTAGAGGAAAAAGGAAAGGTGGTAATGTTTTTGTGTTTCGTCCTAGACCCGCTAGAGGACTCATCAGTAAGGCTAGCTAGCGGGTCTTGCCTTATACACGGGATGTTCGAAGGCGTTTGAAGAACGTATATATACTAATAGGTGATATTGTAGTAACTTGCGAGAAAGCCTTTCCGGCAATGTGTCCCTCTAAGAGGAGGACATCTTGGGGACGGAGTCGGAACTATGGTCTTCTCTAACTTTTTTTTATTTTTCGCCATTAGTTGAATAGTGGATGGGTATTTTATCGATCGTAATTTTTTTGATATATAAGAATTAATTTTTCGCGGCGCCATGGTTCGATCATTATTTACTATACTTGGCTCTACTGTAGCGTATATGTCAAAGTGACATACATGTGCTATTCCAAATAGTAGAGGAAAAAGGAAAGGTGGTAATGTTTTTGTGTTTCGTCCTAGACCCGCTAGAGGACTCATCAGTAAGGCTAGCTAGCGGGTCTTGCCTTATACACGGGATGTTCGAAGGCGTTTGAAGAACGTATATATACTAATAGGTGATATTGTAGTAACTTGCGAGAAAGCCTTTCCGGCAATGTGTCCCTCTAAGAGGAGGACATCTTGGGGACGGAGTCGGAACTATGGTCTTCTCTAACTTTTTTTTATTTTTCGCCATTAGTTGAATAGTGGATGGGTATTTTATCGATCGTAATTTTTTTGATATATAAGAATTAATTTTTCGCGGTGCCATGGTTCGATCATTATTTACTATACTTGGCTCTACTGTAGCGTATATGTCAAAGTGACATACATGTGCTATTCCAAATAGTAGAGGAAAAAGGAAAGGTGGTAATGTTTTTGTGTTTCGTCCTAGACCCGCTAGAGGACTCATCAGTAAGGCTAGCTAGCGGGTCTTGCCTTATACACGGGATGTTCGAAGGCGTTTGAAGAACGTATATATACTAATAGGTGATATTGTAGTAACTTGCGAGAAAGCCTTTCCGGCAATGTGTCCCTCTAAGAGGAGGACATCTTGGGGACGGAGTCGGAACTATGGTCTTCTCTAACTTTTTTTTATTTTTCGCCATTAGTTGAATAGTGGATGGGTATTTTATCGATCGTAATTTTTTTGATATATAAGAATTAATTTTTCGCGGCGCCACGGTTCGATCATTATTTACTATACTTGGCTCTACTGTAGCGTATATGTCAAAGTGACATACATGTGCTATTCCAAATAGTAGAGGAAAAAGGAAAGGTGGTAATGTTTTTGTGTTTCGTCCTAGACCCGCTAGAGGACTCATCAGTAAGGCTAGCTAGCGGGTCTTGCCTTATACACGGGATGTTCGAAGGCGTTTGAAGAACGTATATATACTAATAGGTGATATTGTAGTAACTTGCGAGAAAGCCTTTCCGGCAATGTGTCCCTCTAAGAGGAGGACATCTTGGGGACGGAGTCGGAACTATGGTCTTCTCTAACTTTTTTTTATTTTTCGCCATTAGTTGAATAGTGGATGGGTATTTTATCGATCGTAATTTTTTTGATATATAAGAATTAATTTTTCGCGGCGCCATGGTTCGATCATTATTTACTATACTTGGCTCTACTGTAGCGTATATGTCAAAGTGACATACATGTGCTATTCCAAATAGTAGAGGAAAAAGGAAAGGTGGTAATGTTTTTGTGTTTCGTCCTAGACCCGCTAGAGGACTCATCAGTAAGGCTAGCTAGCGGGTCTTGCCTTATACACGGGATGTTCGAAGGCGTTTGAAGAACGTATATATACTAATAGGTGATATTGTAGTAACTTGCGAGAAAGCCTTTCCGGCAATGTGTCCCTCTAAGAGGAGGACATCTTGGGGACGGAGTCGGAACTATGGTCTTCTCTAACTTTTTTTTATTTTTCGCCATTAGTTGAATAGTGGATGGGTATTTTATCGATCGTAATTTTTTTGATATATAAGAATTAATTTTTCGCGGCGCCATGGTTCGATCATTATTTACTATACTTGGCTCTACTGTAGCGTATATGTCAAAGTGACATACATGTGCTATTCCAAATAGTAGAGGAAAAAGGAAAGGTGGTAATGTTTTTGTGTTTCGTCCTAGACCCGCTAGAGGACTCATCAGTAAGGCTAGCTAGCGGGTCTTGCCTTATACACGGGATGTTCGAAGGCGTTTGAAGAACGTATATATACTAATAGGTGATATTGTAGTAACTTGCGAGAAAGCCTTTCCGGCAATGTGTCCCTCTAAGAGGAGGACATCTTGGGGACGGAGTCGGAACTATGGTCTTCTCTAACTTTTTTTTATTTTTCGCCATTAGTTGAATAGTGGATGGGTATTTTATCGATCGTAATTTTTTTGATATATAAGAATTAATTTTTCGCGGCGCCACGGTTCGATCATTATTTACTATACTTGGCTCTACTGTAGCGTATATGTCAAAGTGACATACATGTGCTATTCCAAATAGTAGAGGAAAAAGGAAAGGTGGTAATGTTTTTGTGTTTCGTCCTAGACCCGCTAGAGGACTCATCAGTAAGGCTAGCTAGCGGGTCTTGCCTTATACACGGGATGTTCGAAGGCGTTTGAAGAACGTATATATACTAATAGGTGATATTGTAGTAACTTGCGAGAAAGCCTTTCCGGCAATGTGTCCCTCTAAGAGGAGGACATCTTGGGGACGGAGTCGGAACTATGGTCTTCTCTAACTTTTTTTTATTTTTCGCCATTAGTTGAATAGTGGATGGGTATTTTATCGATCGTAATTTTTTTGATATATAAGAATTAATTTTTCGCGGCGCCATGGTTCGATCATTATTTACTATACTTGGCTCTACTGTAGCGTATATGTCAAAGTGACATACATGTGCTATTCCAAATAGTAGAGGAAAAAGGAAAGGTGGTAATGTTTTTGTGTTTCGTCCTAGACCCGCTAGAGGACTCATCAGTAAGGCTAGCTAGCGGGTCTTGCCTTATACACGGGATGTTCGAAGGCGTTTGAAGAACGTATATATACTAATAGGTGATATTGTAGTAACTTGCGAGAAAGCCTTTCCGGCAATGTGTCCCTCTAAGAGGAGGACATCTTGGGGACGGAGTCGGAACTATGGTCTTCTCTAACTTTTTTTTATTTTTCGCCATTAGTTGAATAGTGGATGGGTATTTTATCGATCGTAATTTTTTTGATATATAAGAATTAATTTTTCGCGGCGCCATGGTTCGATCATTATTTACTATACTTGGCTCTACTGTAGCGTATATGTCAAAGTGACATACATGTGCTATTCCAAATAGTAGAGGAAAAAGGAAAGGTGGTAATGTTTTTGTGTTTCGTCCTAGACCCGCTAGAGGACTCATCAGTAAGGCTAGCTAGCGGGTCTTGCCTTATACACGGGATGTTCGAAGGCGTTTGAAGAACGTATATATACTAATAGGTGATATTGTAGTAACTTGCGAGAAAGCCTTTCCGGCAATGTGTCCCTCTAAGAGGAGGACATCTTGGGGACGGAGTCGGAACTATGGTCTTCTCTAACTTTTTTTTATTTTTCGCCATTAGTTGAATAGTGGATGGGTATTTTATCGATCGTAATTTTTTTGATATATAAGAATTAATTTTTCGCGGCGCCATGGTTCGATCATTATTTACTATACTTGGCTCTACTGTAGCGTATATGTCAAAGTGACATACATGTGCTATTCCAAATAGTAGAGGAAAAAGGAAAGGTGGTAATGTTTTTGTGTTTCGTCCTAGACCCGCTAGAGGACTCATCAGTAAGGCTAGCTAGCGGGTCTTGCCTTATACACGGGATGTTCGAAGGCGTTTGAAGAACGTATATATACTAATAGGTGATATTGTAGTAACTTGCGAGAAAGCCTTTCCGGCAATGTGTCCCTCTAAGAGGAGGACATCTTGGGGACGGAGTCGGAACTATGGTCTTCTCTAACTTTTTTTTATTTTTCGCCATTAGTTGAATAGTGGATGGGTATTTTATCGATCGTAATTTTTTTGATATATAAGAATTAATTTTTCGCGGCGCCACGGTTCGATCATTATTTACTATACTTGGCTCTACTGTAGCGTATATGTCAAAGTGACATACATGTGCTATTCCAAATAGTAGAGGAAAAAGGAAAGGTGGTAATGTTTTTGTGTTTCGTCCTAGACCCGCTAGAGGACTCATCAGTAAGGCTAGCTAGCGGGTCTTGCCTTATACACGGGATGTTCGAAGGCGTTTGAAGAACGTATATATACTAATAGGTGATATTGTAGTAACTTGCGAGAAAGCCTTTCCGGCAATGTGTCCCTCTAAGAGGAGGACATCTTGGGGACGGAGTCGGAACTATGGTCTTCTCTAACTTTTTTTTATTTTTCGCCATTAGTTGAATAGTGGATGGGTATTTTATCGATCGTAATTTTTTTGATATATAAGAATTAATTTTTCGCGGCGCCATGGTTCGATCATTATTTACTATACTTGGCTCTACTGTAGCGTATATGTCAAAGTGACATACATGTGCTATTCCAAATAGTAGAGGAAAAAGGAAAGGTGGTAATGTTTTTGTGTTTCGTCCTAGACCCGCTAGAGGACTCATCAGTAAGGCTAGCTAGCGGGTCTTGCCTTATACACGGGATGTTCGAAGGCGTTTGAAGAACGTATATATACTAATAGGTGATATTGTAGTAACTTGCGAGAAAGCCTTTCCGGCAATGTGTCCCTCTAAGAGGAGGACATCTTGGGGACGGAGTCGGAACTATGGTCTTCTCTAACTTTTTTTTATTTTTCGCCATTAGTTGAATAGTGGATGGGTATTTTATCGATCGTAATTTTTTTGATATATAAGAATTAATTTTTCGCGGCGCCATGGTTCGATCATTATTTACTATACTTGGCTCTACTGTAGCGTATATGTCAAAGTGACATACATGTGCTATTCCAAATAGTAGAGGAAAAAGGAAAGGTGGTAATGTTTTTGTGTTTCGTCCTAGACCCGCTAGAGGACTCATCAGTAAGGCTAGCTAGCGGGTCTTGCCTTATACACGGGATGTTCGAAGGCGTTTGAAGAACGTATATATACTAATAGGTGATATTGTAGTAACTTGCGAGAAAGCCTTTCCGGCAATGTGTCCCTCTAAGAGGAGGACATCTTGGGGACGGAGTCGGAACTATGGTCTTCTCTAACTTTTTTTTATTTTTCGCCATTAGTTGAATAGTGGATGGGTATTTTATCGATCGTAATTTTTTTGATATATAAGAATTAATTTTTCGCGGCGCCACGGTTCGATCATTATTTACTATACTTGGCTCTACTGTAGCGTATATGTCAAAGTGACATACATGTGCTATTCCAAATAGTAGAGGAAAAAGGAAAGGTGGTAATGTTTTTGTGTTTCGTCCTAGACCCGCTAGAGGACTCATCAGTAAGGCTAGCTAGCGGGTCTTGCCTTATACACGGGATGTTCGAAGGCGTTTGAAGAACGTATATATACTAATAGGTGATATTGTAGTAACTTGCGAGAAAGCCTTTCCGGCAATGTGTCCCTCTAAGAGGAGGACATCTTGGGGACGGAGTCGGAACTATGGTCTTCTCTAACTTTTTTTTATTTTTCGCCATTAGTTGAATAGTGGATGGGTATTTTATCGATCGTAATTTTTTTGATATATAAGAATTAATTTTTCGCGGCGCCACGGTTCGATCATTATTTACTATACTTGGCTCTACTGTAGCGTATATGTCAAAGTGACATACATGTGCTATTCCAAATAGTAGAGGAAAAAGGAAAGGTGGTAATGTTTTTGTGTTTCGTCCTAGACCCGCTAGAGGACTCATCAGTAAGGCTAGCTAGCGGGTCTTGCCTTATACACGGGATGTTCGAAGGCGTTTGAAGAACGTATATATACTAATAGGTGATATTGTAGTAACTTGCGAGAAAGCCTTTCCGGCAATGTGTCCCTCTAAGAGGAGGACATCTTGGGGACGGAGTCGGAACTATGGTCTTCTCTAACTTTTTTTTATTTTTCGCCATTAGTTGAATAGTGGATGGGTATTTTATCGATCGTAATTTTTTTGATATATAAGAATTAATTTTTCGCGGCGCCATGGTTCGATCATTATTTACTATACTTGGCTCTACTGAAGCGTATATGTCAAAGTGACATACATGTGCTATTCCAAATAGTAGAGGAAAAAGGAAAGGTGGTAATGTTTTTGTGTTTCGTCCTAGACCCGCTAGAGGACTCATCAGTAAGGCTAGCTAGCGGGTCTTGCCTTATACACGGGATGTTCGAAGGCGTTTGAAGAACGTATATATACTAATAGGTGATATTGTAGTAACTTGCGAGAAAGCCTTTCCGGCAATGTGTCCCTCTAAGAGGAGGACATCTTGGGGACGGAGTCGGAACTATGGTCTTCTCTAACTTTTTTTTATTTTTCGCCATTAGTTGAATAGTGGATGGGTATTTTATCGATCGTAATTTTTTTGATATATAAGAATTAATTTTTCGCGGCGCCATGGTTCGATCATTATTTACTATACTTGGCTCTACTGAAGCGTATATGTCAAAGTGACATACATGTGCTATTCCAAATAGTAGAGGAAAAAGGAAAGGTGGTAATGTTTTTGTGTTTCGTCCTAGACCCGCTAGAGGACTCATCAGTAAGACTAGCTAGCGGGTCTTGCCTTATACACGGGATGTTCGAAGGCGTTTGAAGAACGTATATATACTAATAGGTGATATTGTAGTAACTTGCGAGAAAGCCTTTCCGGCAATGTGTCCCTCTAAGAGGAGGACATCTTGGGGACGGAGTCGGAACTATGGTCTTCTCTAACTTTTTTTTATTTTTCGCCATTAGTTGAATAGTGGATGGGTATTTTATCGATCGTAATTTTTTTGATATATAAGAATTAATTTTTCGCGGCGCCATGGTTCGATCATTATTTACTATACTTGGCTCTACTGTAGCGTATATGTCAAAGTGACATACATGTGCTATTCCAAATAGTAGAGGAAAAAGGAAAGGTGGTAATGTTTTTGTGTTTCGTCCTAGACCCGCTAGAGGACTCATCAGTAAGGCTAGCTAGCGGGTCTTGCCTTATACACGGGATGTTCGAAGGCGTTTGAAGAACGTATATATACTAATAGGTGATATTGTAGTAACTTGCGAGAAAGCCTTTCCGGCAATGTGTCCCTCTAAGAGGAGGACATCTTGGGGACGGAGTCGGAACTATGGTCTTCTCTAACTTTTTTTTATTTTTCGCCATTAGTTGAATAGTGGATGGGTATTTTATCGATCGTAATTTTTTTGATATATAAGAATTAATTTTTCGCGGCGCCACGGTTCGATCATTATTTACTATACTTGGCTCTACTGTAGCGTATATGTCAAAGTGACATACATGTGCTATTCCAAATAGTAGAGGAAAAAGGAAAGGTGGTAATGTTTTTGTGTTTCGTCCTAGACCCGCTAGAGGACTCATCAGTAAGGCTAGCTAGCGGGTCTTGCCTTATACACGGGATGTTCGAAGGCGTTTGAAGAACGTATATATACTAATAGGTGATATTGTAGTAACTTGCGAGAAAGCCTTTCCGGCAATGTGTCCCTCTAAGAGGAGGACATCTTGGGGACGGAGTCGGAACTATGGTCTTCTCTAACTTTTTTTTATTTTTCGCCATTAGTTGAATAGTGGATGGGTATTTTATCGATCGTAATTTTTTTGATATATAAGAATTAATTTTTCGCGGCGCCATGGTTCGATCATTATTTACTATACTTGGCTCTACTGAAGCGTATATGTCAAAGTGACATACATGTGCTATTCCAAATAGTAGAGGAAAAAGGAAAGGTGGTAATGTTTTTGTGTTTCGTCCTAGACCCGCTAGAGGACTCATCAGTAAGGCTAGCTAGCGGGTCTTGCCTTATACACGGGATGTTCGAAGGCGTTTGAAGAACGTATATATACTAATAGGTGATATTGTAGTAACTTGCGAGAAAGCCTTTCCGGCAATGTGTCCCTCTAAGAGGAGGACATCTTGGGGACGGAGTCGGAACTATGGTCTTCTCTAACTTTTTTTTATTTTTCGCCATTAGTTGAATAGTGGATGGGTATTTTATCGATCGTAATTTTTTTGATATATAAGAATTAATTTTTCGCGGCGCCATGGTTCGATCATTATTTACTATACTTGGCTCTACTGTAGCGTATATGTCAAAGTGACATACATGTGCTATTCCAAATAGTAGAGGAAAAAGGAAAGGTGGTAATGTTTTTGTGTTTCGTCCTAGACCCGCTAGAGGACTCATCAGTAAGGCTAGCTAGCGGGTCTTGCCTTATACACGGGATGTTCGAAGGCGTTTGAAGAACGTATATATACTAATAGGTGATATTGTAGTAACTTGCGAGAAAGCCTTTCCGGCAATGTGTCCCTCTAAGAGGAGGACATCTTGGGGACGGAGTCGGAACTATGGTCTTCTCTAACTTTTTTTTATTTTTCGCCATTAGTTGAATAGTGGATGGGTATTTTATCGATCGTAATTTTTTTGATATATAAGAATTAATTTTTCGCGGCGCCACGGTTCGATCATTATTTACTATACTTGGCTCTACTGTAGCGTATATGTCAAAGTGACATACATGTGCTATTCCAAATAGTAGAGGAAAAAGGAAAGGTGGTAATGTTTTTGTGTTTCGTCCTAGACCCGCTAGAGGACTCATCAGTAAGGCTAGCTAGCGGGTCTTGCCTTATACACGGGATGTTCGAAGGCGTTTGAAGAACGTATATATACTAATAGGTGATATTGTAGTAACTTGCGAGAAAGCCTTTCCGGCAATGTGTCCCTCTAAGAGGAGGACATCTTGGGGACGGAGTCGGAACTATGGTCTTCTCTAACTTTTTTTTATTTTTCGCCATTAGTTGAATAGTGGATGGGTATTTTATCGATCGTAATTTTTTTGATATATAAGAATTAATTTTTCGCGGCGCCATGGTTCGATCATTATTTACTATACTTGGCTCTACTGAAGCGTATATGTCAAAGTGACATACATGTGCTATTCCAAATAGTAGAGGAAAAAGGAAAGGTGGTAATGTTTTTGTGTTTCGTCCTAGACCCGCCAGAGGACTCATCAGTAAGGCTAGCTAGCGGGTCTTGCCTTATACACGGGATGTTCGAAGGCGTTTGAAGAACGTATATATACTAATAGGTGATATTGTAGTAACTTGCGAGAAAGCCTTTCCGGCAATGTGTCCCTCTAAGAGGAGGACATCTTGGGGACGGAGTCGGAACTATGGTCTTCTCTAACTTTTTTTTATTTTTCGCCATTAGTTGAATAGTGGATGGGTATTTTATCGATCGTAATTTTTTTGATATATAAGAATTAATTTTTCGCGGCGCCATGGTTCGATCATTATTTACTATACTTGGCTCTACTGTAGCGTATATGTCAAAGTGACATACATGTGCTATTCCAAATAGTAGAGGAAAAAGGAAAGGTGGTAATGTTTTTGTGTTTCGTCCTAGACCCGCTAGAGGACTCATCAGTAAGGCTAGCTAGCGGGTCTTGCCTTATACACGAGATGTTCGAAGGCGTTTGAAGAACGTATATATACTAATAGGTGATATTGTAGTAACTTGCGAGAAAGCCTTTCCGGCAATGTGTCCCTCTAAGAGGAGGACATCTTGGGGACGGAGTCGGAACTATGGTCTTCTCTAACTTTTTTTTATTTTTCGCCATTAGTTGAATAGTGGATGGGTATTTTATCGATCGTAATTTTTTTGATATATAAGAATTAATTTTTCGCGGCGCCATGGTTCGATCATTATTTACTATACTTGGCTCTACTGTAGCGTATATGTCAAAGTGACATACATGTGCTATTCCAAATAGTAGAGGAAAAAGGAAAGGTGGTAATGTTTTTGTGTTTCGTCCTAGACCCGCTAGAGGACTCATCAGTAAGGCTAGCTAGCGGGTCTTGCCTTATACACGGGATGTTCGAAGGCGTTTGAAGAACGTATATATACTAATAGGTGATATTGTAGTAACTTGCGAGAAAGCCTTTCCGGCAATGTGTCCCTCTAAGAGGAGGACATCTTGGGGACGGAGTCGGAACTATGGTCTTCTCTAACTTTTTTTTATTTTTCGCCATTAGTTGAATAGTGGATGGGTATTTTATCGATCGTAATTTTTTTGATATATAAGAATTAATTTTTCGCGGCGCCATGGTTCGATCATTATTTACTATACTTGGCTCTACTGTAGCGTATATGTCAAAGTGACATACATGTGCTATTCCAAATAGTAGAGGAAAAAGGAAAGGTGGTAATGTTTTTGTGTTTCGTCCTAGACCCGCTAGAGGACTCATCAGTAAGGCTAGCTAGCGGGTCTTGCCTTATACACGGGATGTTCGAAGGCGTTTGAAGAACGTATATATACTAATAGGTGATATTGTAGTAACTTGCGAGAAAGCCTTTCCGGCAATGTGTCCCTCTAAGAGGAGGACATCTTGGGGACGGAGTCGGAACTATGGTCTTCTCTAACTTTTTTTTATTTTTCGCCATTAGTTGAATAGTGGATGGGTATTTTATCGATCGTAATTTTTTTGATATATAAGAATTAATTTTTCGCGGCGCCACGGTTCGATCATTATTTACTATACTTGGCTCTACTGTAGCGTATATGTCAAAGTGACATACATGTGCTATTCCAAATAGTAGAGGAAAAAGGAAAGGTGGTAATGTTTTTGTGTTTCGTCCTAGACCCGCTAGAGGACTCATCAGTAAGGCTAGCTAGCGGGTCTTGCCTTATACACGGGATGTTCGAAGGCGTTTGAAGAACGTATATATACTAATAGGTGATATTGTAGTAACTTGCGAGAAAGCCTTTCCGGCAATGTGTCCCTCTAAGAGGAGGACATCTTGGGGACGGAGTCGGAACTATGGTCTTCTCTAACTTTTTTTTATTTTTCGCCATTAGTTGAATAGTGGATGGGTATTTTATCGATCGTAATTTTTTTGATATATAAGAATTAATTTTTCGCGGCGCCATGGTTCGATCATTATTTACTATACTTGGCTCTACTGAAGCGTATATGTCAAAGTGACATACATGTGCTATTCCAAATAGTAGAGGAAAAAGGAAAGGTGGTAATGTTTTTGTGTTTCGTCCTAGACCCGCTAGAGGACTCATCAGTAAGGCTAGCTAGCGGGTCTTGCCTTATACACGGGATGTTCGAAGGCGTTTGAAGAACGTATATATACTAATAGGTGATATTGTAGTAACTTGCGAGAAAGCCTTTCCGGCAATGTGTCCCTCTAAGAGGAGGACATCTTGGGGACGGAGTCGGAACTATGGTCTTCTCTAACTTTTTTTTATTTTTCGCCATTAGTTGAATAGTGGATGGGTATTTTATCGATCGTAATTTTTTTGATATATAAGAATTAATTTTTCGCGGCGCCATGGTTCGATCATTATTTACTATACTTGGCTCTACTGTAGCGTATATGTCAAAGTGACATACATGTGCTATTCCAAATAGTAGAGGAAAAAGGAAAGGTGGTAATGTTTTTGTGTTTCGTCCTAGACCCGCTAGAGGACTCATCAGTAGGGCTAGCTAGCGGGTCTTGCCTTATACACGGGATGTTCGAAGGCGTTTGAAGAACGTATATATACTAATAGGTGATATTGTAGTAACTTGCGAGAAAGCCTTTCCGGCAATGTGTCCCTCTAAGAGGAGGACATCTTGGGGACGGAGTCGGAACTATGGTCTTCTCTAACTTTTTTTTATTTTTCGCCATTAGTTGAATAGTGGATGGGTATTTTATCGATCGTAATTTTTTTGATATATAAGAATTAATTTTTCGCGGCGCCACGGTTCGATCATTATTTACTATACTTGGCTCTACTGTAGCGTATATGTCAAAGTGACATACATGTGCTATTCCAAATAGTAGAGGAAAAAGGAAAGGTGGTAATGTTTTTGTGTTTCGTCCTAGACCCGCTAGAGGACTCATCAGTAAGGCTAGCTAGCGGGTCTTGCCTTATACACGGGATGTTCGAAGGCGTTTGAAGAACGTATATATACTAATAGGTGATATTGTAGTAACTTGCGAGAAAGCCTTTCCGGCAATGTGTCCCTCTAAGAGGAGGACATCTTGGGGACGGAGTCGGAACTATGGTCTTCTCTAACTTTTTTTTATTTTTCGCCATTAGTTGAATAGTGGATGGGTATTTTATCGATCGTAATTTTTTTGATATATAAGAATTAATTTTTCGCGGCGCCATGGTTCGATCATTATTTACTATACTTGGCTCTACTGAAGCGTATATGTCAAAGTGACATACATGTGCTATTCCAAATAGTAGAGGAAAAAGGAAAGGTGGTAATGTTTTTGTGTTTCGTCCTAGACCCGCCAGAGGACTCATCAGTAAGGCTAGCTAGCGGGTCTTGCCTTATACACGGGATGTTCGAAGGCGTTTGAAGAACGTATATATACTAATAGGTGATATTGTAGTAACTTGCGAGAAAGCCTTTCCGGCAATGTGTCCCTCTAAGAGGAGGACATCTTGGGGACGGAGTCGGAACTATGGTCTTCTCTAACTTTTTTTTATTTTTCGCCATTAGTTGAATAGTGGATGGGTATTTTATCGATCGTAATTTTTTTGATATATAAGAATTAATTTTTCGCGGCGCCATGGTTCGATCATTATTTACTATACTTGGCTCTACTGTAGCGTATATGTCAAAGTGACATACATGTGCTATTCCAAATAGTAGAGGAAAAAGGAAAGGTGGTAATGTTTTTGTGTTTCGTCCTAGACCCGCTAGAGGACTCATCAGTAAGGCTAGCTAGCGGGTCTTGCCTTATACACGAGATGTTCGAAGGCGTTTGAAGAACGTATATATACTAATAGGTGATATTGTAGTAACTTGCGAGAAAGCCTTTGGCAATGTGTCCCTCTAAGAGGAGGACATCTTGGGGACGGAGTCGGAACTATGGTCTTCTCTAACTTTTTTTTATTTTTCGCCATTAGTTGAATAGTGGATGGGTATTTTATCGATCGTAATTTTTTTGATATATAAGAATTAATTTTTCGCGGCGCCATGGTTCGATCATTATTTACTATACTTGGCTCTACTGTAGCGTATATGTCAAAGTGACATACATGTGCTATTCCAAATAGTAGAGGAAAAAGGAAAGGTGGTAATGTTTTTGTGTTTCGTCCTAGACCCGCTAGAGGACTCATCAGTAAGGCTAGCTAGCGGGTCTTGCCTTATACACGGGATGTTCGAAGGCGTTTGAAGAACGTATATATACTAATAGGTGATATTGTAGTAACTTGCGAGAAAGCCTTTCCGGCAATGTGTCCCTCTAAGAGGAGGACATCTTGGGGACGGAGTCGGAACTATGGTCTTCTCTAACTTTTTTTTATTTTTCGCCATTAGTTGAATAGTGGATGGGTATTTTATCGATCGTAATTTTTTTGATATATAAGAATTAATTTTTCGCGGCGCCATGGTTCGATCATTATTTACTATACTTGGCTCTACTGTAGCGTATATGTCAAAGTGACATACATGTGCTATTCCAAATAGTAGAGGAAAAAGGAAAGGTGGTAATGTTTTTGTGTTTCGTCCTAGACCCGCTAGAGGACTCATCAGTAAGGCTAGCTAGCGGGTCTTGCCTTATACACGGGATGTTCGAAGGCGTTTGAAGAACGTATATATACTAATAGGTGATATTGTAGTAACTTGCGAGAAAGCCTTTCCGGCAATGTGTCCCTCTAAGAGGAGGACATCTTGGGGACGGAGTCGGAACTATGGTCTTCTCTAACTTTTTTTTATTTTTCGCCATTAGTTGAATAGTGGATGGGTATTTTATCGATCGTAATTTTTTTGATATATAAGAATTAATTTTTCGCGGCGCCATGGTTCGATCATTATTTACTATACTTGGCTCTACTGTAGCGTATATGTCAAAGTGACATACATGTGCTATTCCAAATAGTAGAGGAAAAAGGAAAGGTGGTAATGTTTTTGTGTTTCGTCCTAGACCCGCTAGAGGACTCATCAGTAAGGCTAGCTAGCGGGTCTTGCCTTATACACGGGATGTTCGAAGGCGTTTGAAGAACGTATATATACTAATAGGTGATATTGTAGTAACTTGCGAGAAAGCCTTTCCGGCAATGTGTCCCTCTAAGAGGAGGACATCTTGGGGACGGAGTCGGAACTATGGTCTTCTCTAACTTTTTTTTATTTTTCGCCATTAGTTGAATAGTGGATGGGTATTTTATCGATCGTAATTTTTTTGATATATAAGAATTAATTTTTCGCGGCGCCATGGTTCGATCATTATTTACTATACTTGGCTCTACTGTAGCGTATATGTCAAAGTGACATACATGTGCTATTCCAAATAGTAGAGGAAAAAGGAAAGGTGGTAATGTTTTTGTGTTTCGTCCTAGACCCGCTAGAGGACTCATCAGTAAGGCTAGCTAGCGGGTCTTGCCTTATACACGGGATGTTCGAAGGCGTTTGAAGAACGTATATATACTAATAGGTGATATTGTAGTAACTTGCGAGAAAGCCTTTCCGGCAATGTGTCCCTCTAAGAGGAGGACATCTTGGGGACGGAGTCGGAACTATGGTCTTCTCTAACTTTTTTTTATTTTTCGCCATTAGTTGAATAGTGGATGGGTATTTTATCGATCGTAATTTTTTTGATATATAAGAATTAATTTTTCGCGGCGCCATGGTTCGATCATTATTTACTATACTTGGCTCTACTGTAGCGTATATGTCAAAGTGACATACATGTGCTATTCCAAATAGTAGAGGAAAAAGGAAAGGTGGTAATGTTTTTGTGTTTCGTCCTAGACCCGCTAGAGGACTCATCAGTAAGGCTAGCTAGCGGGTCTTGCCTTATACACGGGATGTTCGAAGGCGTTTGAAGAACGTATATATACTAATAGGTGATATTGTAGTAACTTGCGAGAAAGCCTTTCCGGCAATGTGTCCCTCTAAGAGGAGGACATCTTGGGGACGGAGTCGGAACTATGGTCTTCTCTAACTTTTTTTTATTTTTCGCCATTAGTTGAATAGTGGATGGGTATTTTATCGATCGTAATTTTTTTGATATATAAGAATTAATTTTTCGCGGCGCCATGGTTCGATCATTATTTACTATACTTGGCTCTACTGTAGCGTATATGTCAAAGTGACATACATGTGCTATTCCAAATAGTAGAGGAAAAAGGAAAGGTGGTAATGTTTTTGTGTTTCGTCCTAGACCCGCTAGAGGACTCATCAGTAAGGCTAGCTAGCGGGTCTTGCCTTATACACGGGATGTTCGAAGGCGTTTGAAGAACGTATTTATACTAATAGGTGATATTGTAGTAACTTGCGAGAAAGCCTTTCCGGCAATGTGTCCCTCTAAGAGGAGGACATCTTGGGGACGGAGTCGGAACTATGGTCTTCTCTAACTTTTTTTTATTTTTCGCCATTAGTTGAATAGTGGATGGGTATTTTATCGATCGTAATTTTTTTGATATATAAGAATTAATTTTTCGCGGCGCCACGGTTCGATCATTATTTACTATACTTGGCTCTACTGTAGCGTATATGTCAAAGTGACATACATGTGCTATTCCAAATAGTAGAGGAAAAAGGAAAGGTGGTAATGTTTTTGTGTTTCGTCCTAGACCCGCTAGAGGACTCATCAGTAAGGCTAGCTAGCGGGTCTTGCCTTATACACGGGATGTTCGAAGGCGTTTGAAGAACGTATATATACTAATAGGTGATATTGTAGTAACTTGCGAGAAAGCCTTTCCGGCAATGTGTCCCTCTAAGAGGAGGACATCTTGGGGACGGAGTCGGAACTATGGTCTTCTCTAACTTTTTTTTATTTTTCGCCATTAGTTGAATAGTGGATGGGTATTTTATCGATCGTAATTTTTTTGATATATAAGAATTAATTTTTCGCGGCGCCATGGTTCGATCATTATTTACTATACTTGGCTCTACTGAAGCGTATATGTCAAAGTGACATACATGTGCTATTCCAAATAGTAGAGGAAAAAGGAAAGGTGGTAATGTTTTTGTGTTTCGTCCTAGACCCGCTAGAGGACTCATCAGTAAGGCTAGCTAGCGGGTCTTGCCTTATACACGGGATGTTCGAAGGCGTTTGAAGAACGTATATATACTAATAGGTGATATTGTAGTAACTTGCGAGAAAGCCTTTCCGGCAATGTGTCCCTCTAAGAGGAGGACATCTTGGGGACGGAGTCGGAACTATGGTCTTCTCTAACTTTTTTTTATTTTTCGCCATTAGTTGAATAGTGGATGGGTATTTTATCGATCGTAATTTTTTTGATATATAAGAATTAATTTTTCGCGGCGCCATGGTTCGATCATTATTTACTATACTTGGCTCTACTGTAGCGTATATGTCAAAGTGACATACATGTGCTATTCCAAATAGTAGAGGAAAAAGGAAAGGTGGTAATGTTTTTGTGTTTCGTCCTAGACCCGCTAGAGGACTCATCAGTAAGGCTAGCTAGCGGGTCTTGCCTTATACACGAGATGTTCGAAGGCGTTTGAAGAACGTATATATACTAATAGGTGATATTGTAGTAACTTGCGAGAAAGCCTTTCCGGCAATGTGTCCCTCTAAGAGGAGGACATCTTGGGGACGGAGTCGGAACTATGGTCTTCTCTAACTTTTTTTTATTTTTCGCCATTAGTTGAATAGTGGATGGGTATTTTATCGATCGTAATTTTTTTGATATATAAGAATTAATTTTTCGCGGCGCCATGGTTCGATCATTATTTACTATACTTGGCTCTACTGTAGCGTATATGTCAAAGTGACATACATGTGCTATTCCAAATAGTAGAGGAAAAAGGAAAGGTGGTAATGTTTTTGTGTTTCGTCCTAGACCCGCTAGAGGACTCATCAGTAAGGCTAGCTAGCGGGTCTTGCCTTATACACGGGATGTTCGAAGGCGTTTGAAGAACGTATATATACTAATAGGTGATATTGTAGTAACTTGCGAGAAAGCCTTTCCGGCAATGTGTCCCTCTAAGAGGAGGACATCTTGGGGACGGAGTCGGAACTATGGTCTTCTCTAACTTTTTTTTATTTTTCGCCATTAGTTGAATAGTGGATGGGTATTTTATCGATCGTAATTTTTTTGATGTATAAGAATTAATTTTTCGCGGCGCCATGGTTCGATCATTATTTACTATACTTGGCTCTACTGTAGCGTATATGTCAAAGTGACATACATGTGCTATTCCAAATAGTAGAGGAAAAAGGAAAGGTGGTAATGTTTTTGTGTTTCGTCCTAGACCCGCTAGAGGACTCATCAGTAAGGCTAGCTAGCGGGTCTTGCCTTATACACGGGATGTTCGAAGGCGTTTGAAGAACGTATATATACTAATAGGTGATATTGTAGTAACTTGCGAGAAAGCCTTTCCGGCAATGTGTCCCTCTAAGAGGAGGACATCTTGGGGACGGAGTCGGAACTATGGTCTTCTCTAACTTTTTTTTATTTTTCGCCATTAGTTGAATAGTGGATGGGTATTTTATCGATCGTAATTTTTTTGATATATAAGAACTAATTTTTCGCGGCGCCATGGTTCGATCATTATTTACTATACTTGGCTCTACTGTAGCGTATATGTCAAAGTGACATACATGTGCTATTCCAAATAGTAGAGGAAAAAGGAAAGGTGGTAATGTTTTTGTGTTTCGTCCTAGACCCGCTAGAGGACTCATCAGTAAGGCTAGCTAGCGGGTCTTGCCTTATACACGGGATGTTCGAAGGCGTTTGAAGAACGTATATATACTAATAGGTGATATTGTAGTAACTTGCGAGAAAGCCTTTCCGGCAATGTGTCCCTCTAAGAGGAGGACATCTTGGGGACGGAGTCGGAACTATGGTCTTCTCTAACTTTTTTTTATTTTTCGCCATTAGTTGAATAGTGGATGGGTATTTTATCGATCGTAATTTTTTTGATATATAAGAATTAATTTTTCGCGGCGCCATGGTTCGATCATTATTTACTATACTTGGCTCTACTGTAGCGTATATGTCAAAGTGACATACATGTGCTATTCCAAATAGTAGAGGAAAAAGGAAAGGTGGTAATGTTTTTGTGTTTCGTCCTAGACCCGCTAGAGGACTCATCAGTAAGGCTAGCTAGCGGGTCTTGCCTTATACACGGGATGTTCGAAGGCGTTTGAAGAACGTATATATACTAATAGGTGATATTGTAGTAACTTACGAGAAAGCCTTTCCGGCAATGTGTCCCTCTAAGAGGAGGACATCTTGGGGACGGAGTCGGAACTATGGTCTTCTCTAACTTTTTTTTATTTTTCGCCATTAGTTGAATAGTGGATGGGTATTTTATCGATCGTAATTTTTTTGATATATAAGAATTAATTTTTCGCGGCGCCATGGTTCGATCATTATTTACTATACTTGGCTCTACTGTAGCGTATATGTCAAAGTGACATACATGTGCTATTCCAAATAGTAGAGGAAAAAGGAAAGGTGGTAATGTTTTTGTGTTTCGTCCTAGACCCGCTAGAGGACTCATCAGTAAGGCTAGCTAGCGGGTCTTGCCTTATACACGGGATGTTCGAAGGCGTTTGAAGAACGTATATATACTAATAGGTGATATTGTAGTAACTTGCGAGAAAGCCTTTCCGGCAATGTGTCCCTCTAAGAGGAGGACATCTTGGGGACGGAGTCGGAACTATGGTCTTCTCTAACTTTTTTTTATTTTTCGCCATTAGTTGAATAGTGGATGGGTATTTTATCGATCGTAATTTTTTTGATATATAAGAATTAATTTTTCGCGGCGCCATGGTTCGATCATTATTTACTATACTTGGCTCTACTGTAGCGTATATGTCAAAGTGACATACATGTGCTATTCCAAATAGTAGAGGAAAAAGGAAAGGTGGTAATGTTTTTGTGTTTCGTCCTAGACCCGCTAGAGGACTCATCAGTAAGGCTAGCTAGCGGGTCTTGCCTTATACACGGGATGTTCGAAGGCGTTTGAAGAACGTATTTATACTAATTGGTGATATTGTAGTAACTTGCGAGAAAGCCTTTCCGGCAATGTGTCCCTCTAAGAGGAGGACATCTTGGGGACGGAGTCGGAACTATGGTCTTCTCTAACTTTTTTTTATTTTTCGCCATTAGTTGAATAGTGGATGGGTATTTTATCGATCGTAATTTTTTTGATATATAAGAATTAATTTTTCGCGGCGCCATGGTTCGATCATTATTTACTATACTTGGCTCTACTGTAGCGTATATGTCAAAGTGACATACATGTGCTATTCCAAATAGTAGAGGAAAAAGGAAAGGTGGTAATGTTTTTGTGTTTCGTCCTAGACCCGCTAGAGGACTCATCAGTAAGGCTAGCTAGCGGGTCTTGCCTTATACACGGGATGTTCGAAGGCGTTTGAAGAACGTATATATACTAATAGGTGATATTGTAGTAACTTGCGAGAAAGCCTTTCGGGCAATGTGTCCCTCTAAGAGGAGGACATCTTGGGGACGGAGTCGGAACTATGGTCTTCTCTAACTTTTTTTTATTTTTCGCCATTAGTTGAATAGTGGATGGGTATTTTATCGATCGTAATTTTTTTGATATATAAGAATTAATTTTTCGCGGCGCCATGGTTCGATCATTATTTACTATACTTGGCTCTACTGTAGCGTATATGTCAAAGTGACATACATGTGCTATTCCAAATAGTAGAGGAAAAAGGAAAGGTGGTAATGTTTTTGTGTTTCGTCCTAGACCCGCTAGAGGACTCATCAGTAAGGCTAGCTAGCGGGTCTTGCCTTATACACGGGATGTTCGAAGGCGTTTGAAAAACGTATTTATACTAATAGGTGATATTGTAGTAACTTGCGAGAAAGCCTTTCCGGCAATGTGTCCCTCTAAGAGGAGGACATCTTGGGGACGGAGTCGGAACTATGGTCTTCTCTAACTTTTTTTTATTTTTCGCCATTAGTTGAATAGTGGATGGGTATTTTATCGATCGTAATTTTTTTGATATATAAGAATTAATTTTTCGCGGCGCCACGGTTCGATCATTATTTACTATACTTGGCTCTACTGTAGCGTATATGTCAAAGTGACATACATGTGCTATTCCAAATAGTAGAGGAAAAAGGAAAGGTGGTAATGTTTTTGTGTTTCGTCCTAGACCCGCTAGAGGACTCATCAGTAAGGCTAGCTAGCGGGTCTTGCCTTATACACGGGATGTTCGAAGGCGTTTGAAGAACGTATATATACTAATAGGTGATATTGTAGTAACTTGCGAGAAAGCCTTTCCGGCAATGTGTCCCTCTAAGAGGAGGACATCTTGGGGACGGAGTCGGAACTATGGTCTTCTCTAACTTTTTTTTATTTTTCGCCATTAGTTGAATAGTGGATGGGTATTTTATCGATCGTAATTTTTTTGATATATAAGAATTAATTTTTCGCGGCGCCATGGTTCGATCATTATTTACTATACTTGGCTCTACTGAAGCGTATATGTCAAAGTGACATACATGTGCTATTCCAAATAGTAGAGGAAAAAGGAAAGGTGGTAATGTTTTTGTGTTTCGTCCTAGACCCGCTAGAGGACTCATCAGTAAGGCTAGCTAGCGGGTCTTGCCTTATACACGGGATGTTCGAAGGCGTTTGAAGAACGTATATATACTAATAGGTGATATTGTAGTAACTTGCGAGAAAGCCTTTCCGGCAATGTGTCCCTCTAAGAGGAGGACATCTTGGGGACGGAGTCGGAACTATGGTCTTCTCTAACTTTTTTTTATTTTTCGCCATTAGTTGAATAGTGGATGGGTATTTTATCGATCGTAATTTTTTTGATATATAAGAATTAATTTTTCGCGGCGCCATGGTTCGATCATTATTTACTATACTTGGCTCTACTGAAGCGTATATGTCAAAGTGACATACATGTGCTATTCCAAATAGTAGAGGAAAAAGGAAAGGTGGTAATGTTTTTGTGTTTCGTCCTAGACCCGCTAGAGGACTCATCAGTAAGGCTAGCTAGCGGGTCTTGCCTTATACACGGGATGTTCGAAGGCGTTTGAAGAACGTATATATACTAATAGGTGATATTGTAGTAACTTGCGAGAAAGCCTTTCCGGCAATGTGTCCCTCTAAGAGGAGGACATCTTGGGGACGGAGTCGGAACTATGGTCTTCTCTAACTTTTTTTTATTTTTCGCCATTAGTTGAATAGTGGATGGGTATTTTATCGATCGTAATTTTTTTGATATATAAGAATTAATTTTTCGCGGCGCCATGGTTCGATCATTATTTACTATACTTGGCTCTACTGTAGCGTATATGTCAAAGTGACATACATGTGCTATTCCAAATAGTAGAGGAAAAAGGAAAGGTGGTAATGTTTTTGTGTTTCGTCCTAGACCCGCTAGAGGACTCATCAGTAAGGCTAGCTAGCGGGTCTTGCCTTATACACGGGATGTTCGAAGGCGTTTGAAGAACGTATATATACTAATAGGTGATATTGTAGTAACTTGCGAGAAAGCCTTTCCGGCAATGTGTCCCTCTAAGAGGAGGACATCTTGGGGACGGAGTCGGAACTATGGTCTTCTCTAACTTTTTTTTATTTTTCGCCATTAGTTGAATAGTGGATGGGTATTTTATCGATCGTAATTTTTTTGATATATAAGAATTAATTTTTCGCGGCGCCATGGTTCGATCATTATTTACTATACTTGGTTCTACTGTAGCGTATATGTCAAAGTGACATACATGTGCTATTCCAAATAGTAGAGGAAAAAGGAAAGGTGGTAATGTTTTTGTGTTTCGTCCTAGACCCGCTAGAGGACTCATCAGTAAGGCTAGCTAGCGGGTCTTGCCTTATACACGGGATGTTCGAAGGCGTTTGAAGAACGTATATATACTAATAGGTGATATTGTAGTAACTTGCGAGAAAGCCTTTCCGGCAATGTGTCCCTCTAAGAGGAGGACATCTTGGGGACGGAGTCGGAACTATGGTCTTCTCTAACTTTTTTTTATTTTTCGCCATTAGTTGAATAGTGGATGGGTATTTTATCGATCGTAATTTTTTTGATATATAAGAATTAATTTTTCGCGGCGCCATGGTTCGATCATTATTTACTATACTTGGCTCTACTGTAGCGTATATGTCAAAGTGACATACATGTGCTATTCCAAATAGTAGAGGAAAAAGGAAAGGTGGTAATGTTTTTGTGTTTCGTCCTAGACCCGCTAGAGGACTCATCAGTAAGGCTAGCTAGCGGGTCTTGCCTTATACACGGGATGTTCGAAGGCGTTTGAAGAACGTATATATACTAATAGGTGATATTGTAGTAACTTGCGAGAAAGCCTTTCCGGCAATGTGTCCCTCTAAGAGGAAGACATCTTGGGGACGGAGTCGGAACTATGGTCTTCTCTAACTTTTTTTTATTTTTCGCCATTAGTTGAATAGTGGATGGGTATTTTATCGATCGTAATTTTTTTGATATATAAGAATTAATTTTTCGCGGCGCCATGGTTCGATCATTATTTACTATACTTGGCTCTACTGTAGCGTATATGTCAAAGTGACATACATGTGCTATTCCAAATAGTAGAGGAAAAAGGAAAGGTGGTAATGTTTTTGTGTTTCGTCCTAGACCCGCTAGAGGACTCATCAGTAAGGCTAGCTAGCGGGTCTTGCCTTATACACGGGATGTTCGAAGGCGTTTGAAGAACGTATATATACTAATAGGTGATATTGTAGTAACTTGCGAGAAAGCCTTTCCGGCAATGTGTCCCTCTAAGAGGAGGACATCTTGGGGACGGAGTCGGAACTATGGTCTTCTCTAACTTTTTTTTATTTTTCGCCATTAGTTGAATAGTGGATGGGTATTTTATCGATCGTAATTTTTTTGATATATAAGAATTAATTTTTCGCGGCGCCATGGTTCGATCATTATTTACTATACTTGGCTCTACTGTAGCGTATATGTCAAAGTGACATACATGTGCTATTCCAAATAGTAGAGGAAAAAGGAAAGGTGGTAATGTTTTTGTGTTTCGTCCTAGACCCGCTAGAGGACTCATCAGTAAGGCTAGCTAGCGGGTCTTGCCTTATACACGGGATGTTCGAAGGCGTTTGAAGAACGTATATATACTAATAGGTGATATTGTAGTAACTTGCGAGAAAGCCTTTCCGGCAATGTGTCCCTCTAAGAGGAGGACATCTTGGGGACGGAGTCGGAACTATGGTCTTCTCTAACTTTTTTTTATTTTTCGCCATTAGTTGAATAGTGGATGGGTATTTTATCGATCGTAATTTTTTTGATATATAAGAATTAATTTTTCGCGGCGCCATGGTTCGATCATTATTTACTATACTTGGCTCTACTGTAGCGTATATGTCAAAGTGACATACATGTGCTATTCCAAATAGTAGAGGAAAAAGGAAAGGTGGTAATGTTTTTGTGTTTCGTCCTAGACCCGCTAGAGGACTCATCAGTAAGGCTAGCTAGCGGGTCTTGCCTTATACACGGGATGTTCGAAGGCGTTTGAAGAACGTATATATACTAATAGGTGATATTGTAGTAACTTGCGAGAAAGCCTTTCCGGCAATGTGTCCCTCTAAGAGGAGGACATCTTGGGGACGGAGTCGGAACTATGGTCTTCTCTAACTTTTTTTTATTTTTCGCCATTAGTTGAATAGTGGATGGGTATTTTATCGATCGTAATTTTTTTGATATATAAGAATTAATTTTTCGCGGCGCCATGGTTCGATCATTATTTACTATACTTGGCTCTACTGTAGCGTATATGTCAAAGTGACATACATGTGCTATTCCAAATAGTAGAGGAAAAAGGAAAGGTGGTAATGTTTTTGTGTTTCGTCCTAGACCCGCTAGAGGACTCATCAGTAAGGCTAGCTAGCGGGTCTTGCCTTATACACGGGATGTTCGAAGGCGTTTGAAGAACGTATATATACTAATAGGTGATATTGTAGTAACTTGCGAGAAAGCCTTTCCGGCAATGTGTCCCTCTAAGAGGAGGACATCTTGGGGACGGAGTCGGAACTATGGTCTTCTCTAACTTTTTTTTATTTTTCGCCATTAGTTGAATAGTGGATGGGTATTTTATCGATCGTAATTTTTTTGATATATAAGAATTAATTTTTCGCGGCGCCATGGTTCGATCATTATTTACTATACTTGGCTCTACTGTAGCGTATATGTCAAAGTGACATACATGTGCTATTCCAAATAGTAGAGGAAAAAGGAAAGGTGGTAATGTTTTTGTGTTTCGTCCTAGACCCGCTAGAGGACTCATCAGTAAGGCTAGCTAGCGGGTCTTGCCTTATACACGGGATGTTCGAAGGCGTTTGAAGAACGTATATATACTAATAGGTGATATTGTAGTAACTTGCGAGAAAGCCTTTCCGGCAATGTGTCCCTCTAAGAGGAGGACATCTTGGGGACGGAGTCGGAACTATGGTCTTCTCTAACTTTTTTTTATTTTTCGCCATTAGTTGAATAGTGGATGGGTATTTTATCGATCGTAATTTTTTTGATATATAAGAATTAATTTTTCGCGGCGCCATGGTTCGATCATTATTTACTATACTTGGCTCTACTGTAGCGTATATGTCAAAGTGACATACATGTGCTATTCCAAATAGTAGAGGAAAAAGGAAAGGTCGTAATGTTTTTGTGTTTCTTCCTAAAAAACTTGTGTGGCGCCGCGAAAAATTAATTCTTATATATCAAAAAAATTACGATCGATAAAATACCCATCCACTATTCAACTAATGGCGAAAAATAAAAAAAAGTTAGAGAAGACCATAGTTCCGACTCCGTCCCCAAGATGTCCTCCTCTTAGAGGGACACATTGCCGGAAAGGCTTTCTCGCAAGTTACTGCAATATCACCTATTAGTATATATACGTTCTTCAAACGCCTTCGAACATCCCGTGTATAAGGCAAGACCCGCTAGCTAGCCTTACTGATGAGTCCTCTAGCGGGTCTAGGACGAAACACAAAAACATTACCACCTTTCCTTTTTCCTCTACTATTTGGAATAGCACATGTATGTCACTTTGACATATACGCTACAGTAGAGCCAAGTATAGTAAATAATGATCGAACCATGGCGCCGCGAAAAATTAATTCTTATATATCAAAAAAATTACGATCGATAAAATACCCATCCACTATTCAACTAATGGCGAAAAATAAAAAAAAGTTAGAGAAGACCATAGTTCCGACTCCGTCCCCAAGATGTCCTCCTCTTAGAGGGACACATTGCCGGAAAGGCTTTCTCGCAAGTTACTACAATATCACCTATTAGTATATATACGTTCTTCAAACGCCTTCGAACATCCCGTGTATAAGGCAAGACCCGCTAGCTAGCCTTACTGATGAGTCCTCTAGCGGGTCTAGGACGAAACACAAAAACATTACCACCTTTCCTTTTTCCTCTACTATTTGGAATAGCACATGTATGTCACTTTGACATATACGCTACAGTAGAGCCAAGTATAGTAAATAATGATCGAACCATGGCGCCGCGAAAAATTAATTCTTATCTAACAAAAAAGAATTAAGAAAAAAATTTTTTATGTAATTGCGTTTGGTTCTTTGGTGGAAAATTTTCGTCCTCCCTTATAAATTGCATTGTACAATCAACTCTTTTCGAAAAAAAAGTAAAAATCTAAAAAACTACTTGACCAATATGGACCAAAATCTAATCAGCTCTAAGTTACGACGGGGTACATCGATTGCATCATTCATCATCCTGATCGTGCTGTTACTTTTTCTGAAAACGTTAACGAAAAATTTGATTACATAGAAACGGCCATACGCACACACACACACACACGAACATTTTGATAAAAATAGTCTAAAATGACTCTAATGACCATGAAACGTGAAGATCTGCTAAAAAATCGATTTTCGATTTTCGGGGTAATTACAATAACTTCCCTATAAAATCGGGAAGTTAATTATGCGTTGTCGTTGTCGTCGTCGTCGTCGTCGTCGTCGTCGTCGTTGTCGTTGTCGTTGTCGTTGTCGTTGTCGTTGTCGTTGTCGTTGTCGTTGTCGTTGTCGTTGTCGTTGTCGTTGTCGTTGTCGTTGTCGTTGTCGTTGTCGTTGTCGTCGTCGTCGTCGTTGTCATTGTCGTTGTCGCAGCCGGAGCCGGAGCCGGAGGTCGTTGTACCCCTCGTTTTTTCAAGCTTACGGCGCCTCTGCTTCGCGGCTTTTAAAGCCGCTGTCGCCGTCACATCGAACACTTTTTTCGTCGGCTTTGGAAAAAACGGACTGCGCATCGCTGCGTCTGAAACATTCGTTCAAATTAAGATAAATAAATTAAATAATAATGAAATTAAACCAAATCAATGATGTACAATGCTTACCGTTCATGGCCCGTATTATCCTCGTTTTACCTAGTGGTCAGGTACCCTCCGTACCCGACCACGTATATTGCGACGCCGTAAAATCAGAGAGGGCCTCCTTGAAAGAAGCGTTCACCGCTTCTTTTAAGGAGAACCCTCCTAATTTTACGAAATAGGCGACCTAAAAAAAATAAACATTAATTTACACATTAATAAATTTTGTATACATACCTACTTGTATTATATAAAAGTATACTTACAACGCTGTTGTGGTCCTGTGCGGGACCATTTTCATAAACATTCACTTCCTCTACGGATCGTAGAGGAAGGAAATGCGGCCGCTGCCCACTCTGCTCCGCCGCAGTCATTTGACACATCCCTCTGTTGATTATGGGAACGAAGAAAAATTAGTAAATTTTCTATAAAAATTATTTTAAAAAATTGTGATGATAATGTCATACTCACTCCAATTTATCATTGATTTTATTTATCGCCTCCTGGAGTAGCTTCTGGTTTTCCAGTAGACTCTTCTGGTTTTCTAGTAGAAGCTGCTGATTGTTCAGCAGCTGTTGGATGCTACAAAAAATACAAGTTCCTTACACCATGTATTATAAAATTTAATTACAATTATTATTAAACTTAAAAAGATGAATGTTCCTACGTGTCTGCCGTCACATGTGACGTCAGAGGCGAGTGGGGGATGGATGCGGATAAACCGTCCGAATTAATTGATCCGGAGGAGGGTTCGTTCGAAACCTCCCCCTGCAGATCGCGGAGCAAAGCTGCCAGTTCATCCTCCTCTGGAGTAGCCCTCGCCCTCTTCCGCGGTTCTCGGTTGTCCGAGGAACTTGACCTCCTGTACTTGCGAGGTTGCACTACAGTCCTCTTTGGGCGTGGTTCCTTCTAAAATGTATGAATATTGAGAAATATTAAAAAGAAAAAAACAAGATTGTCAGTCGAGAAGAAAGTTTCAGAAATTCCAAACTTACATTATCCATTATGTCACGGTATTGTTCGTCAAGAGCTGGCGAGATGTGTACAGAGCACTACTATACTTAGCGTGTGAAATGACAGTGAACAAAAGAAAACTACAAAACAATAATTGATAAAGATTTTGTCATTTTCGCTCCGTCGTCAAGGAGGTCTCAGCGCTTCGCGATAAACAATTGCCAGTTAGTAAACATTAATTTATATAGTAACCGCTGTTACGGCGGGATATTGAGAACCAAATCCGATTCGGATAAGGTTTTTCATCCCTGGTGCGCTACCTCTAGATTGCGACTGATGCATTCGAAACTTCGGTAAAACGTAAATTTCGAAGGAACGCATCGCAAAAATCAAAACGCGCGGTTTTCTTTGCATCTGAACGGGCTCGAACAGATGAGCTGCGATATGTAGCATGATTTCACGCCGGAAACGCAGAAAAACACGGACCAATCAGAGCGCGACCTACATAGCCGCGAGTTGGCATAGTCGGCCAATAGACAGTTGACGCGCCGGGCGTTACAGGTTCGGCCGCGCGTGCGCGGTAATCATGCACGACATCTCTGCTCTGGGCACGACACTAGGCACCTCACACGGACAGACTAGAGATACGATTGTGTGTAGTGCGTGCGCAGTAGAAGGAACGTAAGGAACCAATGGTAGTGGAAACGTCCCACGATTCCGGCATCGTTGGGTCTATCCGGTCTTTTCGTCGAGCACGTCGAGGCGGACACACGTACGGTGAGTTTCACATAATCATCATAGTCTAATTTTGAAAAAGGAGGTTATGCTGCTGCACATTTTGAACAACTTTTTCATATACGAGGGGGTCTCTTTTAAATTTAAATATGTAAATTTAATCCGTACCTCGCTTTACGGCCTAGATACGTCTCGGAAAAGTTGGCCGTAAAGCGAAGCCGGACATGCGTCATTCGATTCGTTTCGACATGTTGAACGCGAAATGTAATTGTTATTTCTGTCGGAAATTAATAGTTTTCGAGATACTCGTGAAAAACTGCAGCTATTACTATACATTCAATTTTGTGTATATGTACGTGCACGTGCGTGCTGTGTAAAAGCGTCAATACGATTCGACCGCTCGTCAACTGTTTCTACAGATATATCACGCGATCGTCGAACGATCTTTTATATATATACATACCGCGTGAACTTTCTAAAAAATATGATTGAGTTAGTATTTTATAACTTCCATAATCAACTGTAGTCGAAATCTCGATTTATTTATAGTTATTTTGCAAATATCTCGGAAACTAAGACCGAGCGACGGGTATATGTATAGGAAAAAGTTGTTCGGAATGTTGATCTCGAGAACATATTTCAAGGTCAAGATCATTAGCGCTGAGTCCCCTTTTGTAAATATTTACCTAACGATCACCTTGTATCACCTTATAATGTACAGCTTGTTACTATTCTATTTTTTGTACAGCAAAACCAAGCTGTTCACATGTGGAAATATATGTCCATGTATTAGATCTACAATCCTGACTATGCCAGTGATGATGCTAGATTGCAGACGTTGAAAGTAAGGATCAGGACCAGGGTGACCATATTCTCCGGGAACCAGTCCCCTTACCGCTGCGCCCCTCGTCCAGCTGCGTCGCTGAGCCCGCCAGGCTTGCCCCACACTTTCCACTAGAGATCGCGACTTTGAACGTGTATCGAAAATACACGTGTAACGAATATACACGTGTTTGAGTTCGTGTAACGTTTAATACACGTGTTTTTAGATACACGTGTACACGTGTATTGAAATACACGCGATTTGTGTGTGTGCACGAGTCACCGTTAAAGAAAAGGAGATCACGGATAGCAAAAGACGATCGGCCGAGGCCTCGTTTGGCGACGCCGCGCCGTACACGTGTACACGTGTATCTAAAAACACGTGTACACGTGTAGTAAATAATACACGAACTTCAACACGAACCTCCGAACTACACGTGTACACGTGTATTTCAGGTACACGTGAAATCAAGATCTCTACTTTCCACTAACACTGAGTCAGCGTCGCCACTCAGCGGCGCAGCTGGGTGAGGGGCGCAGCGGTAAGGGGACTGGTTCCCGGAGAATATGGTCACCCTGGTCAGGACTACATATATTTCAAGTAACGGGGTCATCATACATCACCGCCACCAAAAAAGGTAACTATTCAACGCTTACCTTTCTTTCCTTTTTATTTCATGGAATTTGAATATCAAGATCGAGATTATTTTGCAATACTGTACATACGTTTCGATATATTGTGATTAGACTGCGGATTTTATGCATTTATGACAAAAATGGGTAGTTGTGATTTAAAACAGTGGACAGATTTAAAAAATTGAATCGAGAATATTTATATCATATTTTAGCTATCACAAGCCAATTGTTTCAATGATAGAATCATAGAAAATCATACAAAAAATAATGAACGATCAAAATTTGCGACGCAAAGAAGGAGAGCATGTGGGAAAGAAAGAAACATAGTTCATAGCATTTCCCATATGCTCTCCTTCTTTGCGTCGCAAATTTTGATCGTTCATTATTTTTTTCTATGATTCTGTCATTGAAACAATTGGCTTGTGATAGCTAAAATATGATATAAATATTTTTGATTCACTTTGGTCTAAATGTCTTGCAAATACTGCATCGAGAGTTGGTCCTGATCTTGTTGTCGCTTCATTAGTTTTATTTACCATTTCCAATCTTAATTTACTTCTAAACATTCCTAGACTGCAAAAAGTTTCACTTCTGCCGCGCGTGGTTTTCCACGCGTATGTTTTTTTAGGTTAGTTTAGAACAAGGGTTTGGATAATTGTTTATAAATCTTTCAGTCGGAATAAAATCCTATCAGAAACTGCATGTGAAAGTAGCTGAAGGTTGATTCTATGTTATCCAATTGCAAATGTTCACAAATTAACTCTGGTTAATTAGTTATTAACAATTGTTGCGCGGGCTGATTGTTTCGGAAGTTCCCATAATGCGTAAGACAAGGAGGGTCGAACTGTTCGACAAGGACAGACATACATAACATACCACTTCTCCAAAATTTGTTAATAACTAACAATTTAAGCATCAAACCTGCATAAAACTGAAATGGAAATGTAGCCAAGGCATCATTTTACATTCTACAATCTTCAAAGTTCATCAATAAAGTCTTTCGTTACTTCCGTAACGCTAGAACATTGTAGCCCCTCAGCAAAGAAGTTTCACTTCAAAAAATTTAAAAGCATCAATGTATTAGTTGCAGCTTATGAACATTATTAAAGAATCAGAGAAATTTTTACTTGGCCCACGTTTGTTACAGTAGATGTAAACGATTTTTAATTTTGCATAAAGTTCCGCAGTCTAATTATAATACTTTATATAATGAGGAGAGTAGTGCGCTAAGAGAATCCGTAAGAATGAGAAAATTCTGATTGGGATGATTCAAAGCTATTATGAGCCACGCCTACAAAAATTCAGGAGTAATCTTTCAAAATTGAAAGATATTGTATGCATATTTAAAAAAAAAATATTTGCTACTAATGTAAAATAAATATTCTATGTATATTTGACTATTAAAAACAGATTGAATCTCTTTTTAATATCATATGAATGTGTATACAATATTTTGTGCTACTAGGGTATAATTGTACCACATTCCTGTTTTACTAATTTCTTATTTTTATTTTTTACGTATTTCGTTTGTTTGGGATTGGCTGAGCGTGTCGGCAGCGTCAACGCGCCGATTTACTGCGCCGCCCCGCTATCGACGGACCCGCACGTAACCGCGAGATCGAGAGTCGATAAGCAGCTAGCAGTAGCTTAGACCAGCACCGTCGAACGTCGATTGATATCGATTATCGACCCCAAAAGGGAGATTACTATTGGCGGATCGCGCTATCGATCTGCCAATCAATAGTTCGACGGTGACGGTAAACTGCCTGCTGTTCGACTCCGATCTCAACGTTCTTCAATCGTTCTCGCTCCTTCTAACGATAAACGTCGCGCGTCTTTTGACCGGTTTTCGCTAGTGAGTCGATTCGCAATCTGCATTCACGTACGCTACAAGTGAATATATCTCACTCTACAAATGGATAATACAGCTGGGTTTTATCTAACTCTCTTTATTCTACTTTTCGAGCCAAAACGAGCTTATGTTTTGGCTTGTTACATCTCACCGTGTACATAGTTTGTTGACATATTTTTGAACGAACCCCAGTTGGGGAAATAAAGTTATTTCGACGCGAAGTGCTTTGTTCTACACCTCCTACTTCGTAACATCGTTCTTTGACACTGAAATATGGAAAGTGTATTTACAATCTAAAATAGACAAATATTTCGTTTCAGAATAATTATCTGAAATCTTAAGCTTTTCCGAATAAATGTCATTGGCTGATTGTACTTAGTACAATTTGAATGTTCCATGAATTACATTCTTTGCGATTAAAAAATCCAATAATTTCTCGCGATCATTGCATATACCTGAGATTCATGCAACTTCATGATGATTTTACAATAATGTATAAAGTAATTTTTCGATCGGAGTCCCAACACCCGTGTGTTGAACGGACTTGGGTAGCGTAGAGAGGCTATTTTTTTATGACTCCGTCGACCGCGCCGAGACTTCAAACGACGAGCCGAACATAGAGAAGGACAGAATGAAATAGGATCGTGTGGCCGAAGCGTGTCGCTGTCGCCGGCACAGTTTAAAGGCCCGTGCGTCATCACAATGAAACACCAAAATCTTAGCTTCTTTATTTTCTATGATATCATTATGGAACTTTCACCAACATATTCGTGGCATTTTTCTAATGCAAAATGATACCAAATACGATACAATTGGGCCAATATTTAGTAGTTTAATCGACGATGAAAGTTTCGAACGCAACGAAGAACAGCGACAACGCGGGCCTTTGAACTGTGCCGGCGGCGGCTACTGTTCGCGTACCATTTTAATCAGCGAAACGCCAGGAATAAGCTAGTTAAAGTCCCATAAACCGATCATTAAAATTAAGAAGTTTGAGACTTCGATTCAGTCGAGTCAATATGTGGTGTTCACACCGATATACCCGAGCCGAGATCAAACATCGCCGCCCTACGGCGCGGCGCAGCGTTGGCCGGCAGTGGAGTGAGTAGGCACTGGACTACCGTTAGATAGGCGACCCAGGACTCCGATTGAAGATTTACTGTACTATACTTCACTATATGTATTCCACAATATTTTACTGCCTCTTCAATGCCTGCTATTCGTTCGAAGAATTTATTCGACTGATTCTTCATTATCATTTGTTTTAAAAAGTTCCCGCGGTATACAGGGTGTATCCGTTAAGTTGTTACGTCAAAGAAACTAAAATATCTTTGATCACTTGCTTTATTCTCTTAACTTCATAAATGAATAAAAATTAATAAGAATCTTTTGAAAGCCTATAATATATCGCTAATCGACACTGAACACAATTTGAACTATAAATGTTTTCAACACAACGTGTGAAATGGGAATGGGTGGGCAACCCATAACAATAGAAAAACGAAAAACAGTTCATCAATCTTTTCTCTGTTTTGCTTTTTTCCATTCCGCGTCAAACAATTGCCAATCGACACTCCAACAACAATACCACAATACAGTAATTCTTCAATCGGAGTCCTGGGTCTCCTATCTAATCGAAGTTCAGTGCCTACTCACTCCACTGCCGGCCAACGCTGCGCCGCGCTGTAGGGCGGCGATGATTGATCTCGGCTCGGGTATATCGGTGTGAACACCACACATTGATTCAACTGAATCGAAGTCTCAAACTTCTTAATTTTAATGATCGGTTTATGGGACTTTAACCAGCTTATTCCTGGCGTTTCTCTGATTAAAATGGTACCAAAAACGATATAATTGGGCCAATATTTAGTGGTTTAATCGACGATGAAAGTATCAACGCAACGAAGAAGAGCGTATTGAAGAGAAAGAGACGCGAACAGTAGCCGCCGCCGGCACAGTTCAAAGGCCCGCGTTGTTGCTGATCTTCGTTGCGTTGGAAACTTTCATCGTCGATTAAACCACTAAATATTGGCCCAATTACAGTAAATTCTCTATAAACGCGAAAATCTCTTCACGATAAACGCGAAAGAAATATCCCCTCCAACTTAGCACACAGATCTCGGCTCGGTATTTCGGTGTGAACCACTACTAACGCGACGCGGAGAGTCGCAGGCGTCGGCACAGTTCAAATGCCCGTGAGTCATCATAACGTTACATCAACAGTCTATCTTCTTTATTTTCCATGATACTGTTATGGGACTTTCACTACCTTATTTCTGGCATTTTTCTGATTACAATGATACCAAACACGATCTAATTTGAACTGAATTTAGTGGTTTAATTGACAATGAAAGTTTCGGGCGCAAGGAAGGATAGCGCATGTGAAAGAAAGAGACGCAGAGTCGCAGCGCGCCGGCACAGTTCAAAGGCCCGTGAGACATTATAACGTTACACCAACGGTCTATCTACCTTATTTTCCATGATACTGTTATGGGACATTCACTACCTTATTTCTGGCATTTTTCTGATTAAAATGATACCAAACACGACCTAATTTAAACTGAATTTAGTGGTTTAATTGACGGTATATACATATGAAGTAACTTTAGAACATAAGAGTACAGTGGTCGTGCGTCGTCCGGTTTCCCGGTAGTAACGTTCGATTTCGCAAATATAAAGACGTGATGAACTATGACCGATCATGTCGCAAAACCGAACACCGTGTCAAGTCACGCGCGTCGCTCGCTCCATTACAATTTTTTGATAAGAAACAAAATTAAATAAATCTTAATTAAATCTTAAGTATATTACTTAAAAAAGTTCAAAAACTACAAAAAGTGTGTCTTTTCCTGACGGATGTAAACGCTTCAATTCGATAGTTTTCCTTCGATGGTATTTAAACTGTAGTGGTTTAAATGACGATGAACGTTTCGGGCGCAAGGAAGGATAGCGCGTATAGAAAAGAAAGAGACGCGGAGAGTCGGAGTCGCCGGCACAATTCAAAGGCCCGTGCGTGGTCTCGCTTTACACGCGCTGTCCTTCTGTACGTTCGGCTCAGCCTTTGAAGCTCGAAAAACGTAGGACCACGATCGAAAAATGCGAAGAAATCCCCCCGAGGCGTTCGCGTTTATAGAGAATTTACTGTATATCGTTTTTGGTACCATTTTAGTCAGAGAAACGCCAGGAATAAGCTAGTTAAAGTCCCATCGTGATATCATAAAAAATAAAGAAGCTAAGATTTTAGTGTTTCATTGTGATGACGCACGGGCCTTTAAACTGCGACGGCGACACGCTTCGGCCACGCGATCCTATTTCATTCTGTCCTTCTCTATGTTCGGCTCGTCGTTTGAAGTCTCGGCGCGGTAGACGCAGTCATAAAAATATAGCCACCCTACACTACCCAAGTCCGTTCAAAACACTGGTGTTGGGACTCCGATCGAAGAATTACTGTACCAGGTATTCTTGGCTCATTATTGCTTTATTATACAATATATACGTTCTTTCAGACACACACAACATTCATACTCTTCATAATTACCTAAAATACAAATTTTTTTATTAATAATAAGTTATCCTCATATTATTTAAAATCGATTTGTAGATAAATTCAACTGATTGGCACGAAAGCACAATTATAAATAAGAAAAGAAGTTCAAACTTCGTACTCAAAACCCGCTCTTAGTGTGGGTTACAGTGTTTCATGGGTTACCAAGAACCGAAACCGATTCGGGTTA
The DNA here is from genome assembly GCA_933228785.1 of Lasioglossum pauxillum. NCBI lineage: Eukaryota > Metazoa > Arthropoda > Insecta > Hymenoptera > Halictidae > Lasioglossum > Lasioglossum pauxillum. Next base: position 26,325,999 of record OW121699.1, read on the forward strand.
GGTTTTTGATCCCTGGTTCAGAATGTTGAGTTCTTCAACATGTTTAAATTTTATCGAAATCATATTTTGAAAACGTACCAAATTCTGTGTTAGTATAAATATTGCTAATAAAATAGCAATATTCTCGAACATCGTTATTGTGGTTATTAGCGGAGTAAATATGACTGATTGAATTTTTTGTGTCTCTTATGCGTTGATATAGTAGCCTGTTACTGTTTTTACACTCGCTGTACTTGTTATTCATAGTTTTCGTTTGAATACATCTTATTGAGGTAATTATATAATAAGGGCCAAGCAACATAGATATGTTAACATCAACTCCTGTTATGTGTCGTAGATTCTCTTAATATTGAAGAGAGAGGTTCTGCGTGGTATTTTGAATGAATCTACAACTCGATACCCTTTTGCCGTAACGAACATTCAGCTTTATTCTAGACTATTTACGATAGTTACACTTATTCGAACTGAAATTTTGAAATTCTGTATTGAGAAAATCTCTCTGTTTCTCTGAAAATGTCTCTTTTGAGAAAACAAATCGATCTCATCTCGGTCCCTGGGTCAGCTCGCTCCTCACCTCGGTGGTGAGATTGAAGAGTGTGAAAATAGTCACTTTTTTGTGGGAAAGAACATCCCATTCGTTGACTGACTTGAGGAAGGAGCCTTTCCTATACATCCCTATCGGCGGGGGTGGACATCCCCACCTCAAGCCAATCGCGCAAACAACGAATGCACTATTAACGGACCCAGAGCCGTGTGAAAAAACGAAAGGCCCAAGTGGCTAATACGTGCGTTTGGTTTATTGCCCCTTGACCCACGCGGACGACGACCATCGACTTCGGGAACAATGCTTCCTTGAAAAACGAATTTTCCAAGGACTCGGCAGACAGAGTTGTTTTGTCCGAAACCCTTAAGGAGATATACTTAATGACGGTCCCGAAGCCGATGGCCCAAGGGTGTGCAACTTGAGCTTCGTACGCTCACGTATTGTCCTGCAAGCTATCACGTGAAAGTCAAGCTTTAACTTTACGACCGACAAAAAATAAGAAAGTGCTGGTCTCCTCGAGACCCTTGTAGAAGTGTCCCATAATCTCATAACAACTCCATTAATTTAAAGCAGTTCGGTGAGTTCACTATCAATATTTTCAATAGTGTCAAGTATTGGAGTATTTCCCAGAGTGTCTTCAACATTAACGTTAGCTCTATAGTTTAGCCATTTGCACTTGCTTCCTTTTGACTACAATATGTAGAGGTGTCAGACCTCCTTCAAATCTTGAACGAGTTAACTTCTTAACATCAGCACAATACTTCAACAGCTCTTTAACAATTTTCAAATAGCACCTGAAGCGTCCGAAATACCGCAAGTCCGTATACCGTACTTCGCGGGGTCGTAAATCCCGTTTCGCTTATTCGCGACGATACTCGGGGCTTTGACGGTGTTATAAGAATAACACCGACTATTTGAAATGAAGTTGACTCGTGGAAGTTAACACCTTATATATATGTATTCAAACTTAACACTATACAAAAATGATGAGGTTCGATGGTAAAGTAAAAGTTTTCGGTTCGAGCGATTTTCGTGATCTCACTTTTCGTGTCGCGTTCTGTATAAGGTCGACTCGGCGTCTTTCCTTATTGGTTAACTTAAAAATGGATGCGGATGACAAAGTGATTTCTATTGGTGAGTGGGTGGTGCCTTTTGGTCGTAGGAGTAGGAGCGCTTTGGTAAAACTACATTTAGGCTACGGAAATTATTAGGTGCGAATGATATGGAAAAACGATACGAAAACTAAAGTGTTGCTTATGGCTTATACAAAGATTGCCCTGTCAATGGTTCGCTCTCGATGGTTCGCTCTCGATGGTTCGCTCTCGAGACGGTCCCGAAGTGGTGTCCGATGATACCCAAACTCTGGGACCGTCGCATCGAGTGTTTCGGCTATTGCAGCGGACCGTGTCTAAATAAATACATATATCTCACGTTCGGTCTGCTCGAGACCGAACAGCACCATAGTTTAATAAGTCTTCCACAAATTTCAAATTTCCTCTCTTCCACTTTTGCCTATGCAAGCTCGAAGGGGTTTAACTCGCAGTGGTAAGGGGGAATGCGTACCACGGCACATCCATGCTCTTTGGCATATTTGTCAATGACGTAGTTATTGGGTTGCCGATACTTATCAACTAAAGCTAATAGCTGAATCTAGACGTTCCGTGTATTCACGTGGATTTTTACATCATTCCATTTTCAACCAAAATCCAATTTATAAGGGTTACCTATAGTGCGACCTCGCAAATATAGATCAATCTCCTCGGACAATCGTGAACCGCGGAAGAGGGTGAGGGCTACTCCAGAGGAGGTCGACGATGATCTGACAGGTTTGCTCCACGATCTGGAGGAGAAAGCTTCTAATGAACCCTTCTCCGCATCAATTAACTCCGACGACTTATCCGCATCCATCCCCCACTCGCCTCTGACGTCACATGTAACCGCAGACACGTCAAAGTAGGAACATTCATTTTTTTATTACAATTTTCAAATTTCCTCTCTTCCACTTTTGCCTATGCAAGCTCGATGGGGTTTAACTCGCAGTGGTAAGGGGGAACGCGTACCACGGTACATCCATGCTCTTTGGCATATTTGTCAATGACGTAGTTATTGGGTTGCCGATACTTATCAACTAACGCTGATAGCTCAATCTAGACGTCATCTCGATTGGTACTGTTGAAGTTACTATTTCTGGTCCGGCGCAACCTTAAGAAATGCTTCTTTTATTTTTTACTGTAACCTTTATATTATTGTTAATTATAATTTTTGGAAAATCTGTTTTGGCGTTTATTTCGTAAACCAATGCGTCTAATTCTCTATAAATAATCAGGTCGTTTAATAATTAATAATCAGGTAAAATTAAAAAAAAATTATTCATAACAAATAAAAATATTCAATAGAAATAAAAAAAATTATACATTTAAAGGGTGTACAGTAGATAAGATATCATTTATTTCGCTGTTGTAATTTGTCTTACAAAGACCTCGGAGATTCCATCCTGGCTTTGAGGTAGCTTCCAAATGCGCCCCCTAGTACCCACTTTCTCGACGAAAGGCAGTCCTTCTTGATTAGGACCATCACTCAATTTCTTGGAATAGTTAGAGTGTCACCCTTCAATTGTTGGCACTCATGTACCCTCGAAAATAATGTCTCCATTCGACATGATTGATTCAATGTCCTAGCACCTGTGTTCTTGGTCGATTATTCGGTGAGATACACCGGTGACCAGAAATACGAAGCCTCTGCCTTTCGGCCTCACCGGATTAACCTATCGGTCTTCACTTTGCAATGGATTCTGATAAGTCACTACATCCATAATCTCGAGAACGAGGCAAATGAAATATAATTAAACGATCAAACGAACTTCATCATAACAATTTGTTAAAATAATTTTTATCGAAAATTTACTAATTTTTCTTCGCTCCCATAATCAACAGAGGGCTATGTCGAATGACTGCGGCGGAGCAGAGCAGGGAGCGACCGTGTTTCCTTCCTCTACAATCCGTAGAGGCAGTAAATATTTATGAAAATGGTCCCGCAGAGAACCATAATAGCGTTGTTGGGCTTGCCAGCATTCGGGTGATCAAGCGCGTTTACGAACGTTACAGATTATCCGTATGCCGATCGTTCCTTTTGAAACTTGTTAAATCAACGACGACGTGACAACTTCTCGTCGTGGCACATTACGCTGTTCACAACGTATCAAACAAGATTTTACAAGATTTTACGGAAATTTACGAACATAACAAGATTTTAAGGACATTTGCTTCCTATTTTACATCTAATTTTGCTAGGCGTCCCAAAACAATCAATGAATTTTTAAAATTCAAAGCGAACAAATTTCGATAGTTTCTTTTGGTCAATCTCTGCAACAGCTCGCCAATAGAATGGCTGAAAATGAACATAGTGGTAGCAGTGGGTGATACTTCAACCATTATCCACGCTTTTATGATGTTCCGAAATAGTATTGGCGCGGTTTATTACAAAAAAATTAGAGTTGATAGTTTATTGCTTTCTATAGATGATCACGACAATTGCTGTATTCTCCACGACGGCTCAATTTGCATTGTTTCGTCTATTTGTCCGTATGAAAATACTTTTAGATTAGGCGTAAAACGGTTTCAGGACGTAGATCAGTTTCATGAAATTCTATTAAAGTCTCCCAAATTATTTATGTAATTCACGGTAGATGGATGCACTTTAGACAAATCCAACACAATTCAGCTTTGGCCCATTCGGATTAGAATTAGCAAACCCATCGTTGTAGGTATCTATAAAAGCCAACACGAGCCAATGGAGGCCGAAAGTTACCTTGGAAAACTTGTCTCCGACATTGAATCAATCATGTCGAATGGAGGCATTATTTTAGAAGGCTGTGTCGGAATCAAGAAAACGAGAAACGTGAATTTAAGACAATAATTACTCGACGATATACAATATTAAAAACTAACGCACGCACGCAAGTCGAGCAATTATCGCGGGGCAAAAGGTGTGAATCGGAGAAGAAGTCTCCGATTCTTTCAAAGAGAAAAACTAAACCGAACCAGAGCAGAAGGCCCCGGTTCGAAGGGACGCGGCGCGTACAATGTTTGCAGCCCATCTCCGGCCAGAGGCGATACCCGACGTGTCCTCACCAAGAGAGATGGTCACGAGAAGTGTTCAAACGTAACACCATTCCTCTGCCAACTACCTGGCCACCAGGAACGCAATGCGATGAGGTGAACCCGGGTAGGATTACAAACAGAGAGAACTCTGCCAACTACCTGCCACCAGACATCGCAAAGAGTTGAGGTGAACCCGGTAGGTATAAAACAACATTTCAAGTTTGCAAAATTAGCTTTGAGACGATTTGTGTTTTCTTGCGAAAAGTACTACGGCAAAACATTCAATTCGTACAATGTCCATGGCCTTCTTCATTTGGCGAAGGACGTACAACGTTTAGGTAGTTTTGATTCATTTTCTGCTTTCCCCTATGAAAGCAACATGTCGATTTTTAGAAAATATTTGAGAACCTCTGCAACAGTTCGCCAATAGAATGGCTGAAATTGAACATCATGGTAGCATTGAGGGAGGTGGTGATACTTCAATCACTATCCACGCTTCTATAATGTTCCGAAATAGTACTGGCGCGGTTTATTACAAAAAAATTAGAGTTGGTAATTTATTGCTTTCCATAGATGATCACGACAATTGCTGTATTCTCCACGACGGCTCAATTTGCATTGTTTCGTCTATTTGTCCGTATGAAAGTACTTTTAAATTAGGCGTAAAACGGTTTCAGGGCGTATCTTCATTTTATGATATTATATTAGAGTCTCCTGCTTTAGAGATTTTTAAGTGTGCGACTTTGAGCACTGAAATAGTCTTTGCTAGTCTGGAAAACGTTAGGGCAAAATGTTACCGAATGCCGTTGAACAGTGTGAATGAAAACGACGATTGCGCATTGGGAATAATCTCCCAGTGGGTTGTCGCAGTTCTTATTCACGCTGAAGAAGCGTAATTTTTTTTCAAAATTGTATACATTTTTTTTCAAATTTTTTTGAAGAAATTATTATGCTATATAGTGGAATATAGGCCTACTGGGGATACCACTTTAAAAAAAAACGCATTGGCAATAGTACCTCCTGGGTAATGCGGAAACCTATTGGTACGGATGTAAGTGCATATTGATGTTTTTCTTTTTTAGAAATAAAAGGCCTTCAATTGAAGTTTTTAACTTTATTTTTTGTATAAGGTGGTGCCAAAAAACCTGCTGAAGCCGTAAGCATCCACCTCCGGAACAACCATAGAACTGCAGCCCGAGGGACACCCGCTCTTCGCAATAATCCTCAACTACTACATTACTTAACGTAAGTTATATTATATTCTGCCAAATCGATTTCTTTGCTTCCGTAACCGTAAATGTTTTAGTCACGTGTGTCTAAATTTTTTGTTTCAGATGGGCGGATTCCGTGGCTGTAGAGGATGCCAATCTCTAAAACCGCTAGCTTGGAAAAGCCCAACAACTTTAACCAGTACAGGAGAGGGATCCAACATACCACTGGGTGACATGGAGCCATTTATTTTGAAAAAAATAAAATTGAGATACAGTAAGGAGCATAACTGATTCCACACACTTTAAATCAGAATAACTTTTAATGAGTGGACCAAACGACTTCAATTTCTCTATAAGGCTCGAAATAAATAAGTCTAAAATATATTTTGGAAAAATGCATTTGGTTGGAATTGTGAAAAATAATACTAATATAAAAATTGACTTTTACAACTTTTTTAGCTGGCCCAATAACGAAAATTTAAAAAATGTGTTTGGTCAACTGGTATAAATTATATAGACGCTATGAAAATTTCATTGAAATTGGTTAATTGGTTTACGAATTATATACGATCAGAAGTGGTAAAAAGGCCGAAAATCTTTAAGAATTGCAATTTTTACCACTTTTGATCGTTTATAATTTGTAAACCAATTAACCAATTTCAATGAAATTTTCATAGCGTCTATATAATTTATACCAGTTGACAAAACACATTTTTTAAATTTTCGTTATTGGCCCAGCTAAAGAAGTTGTAAAAATCAATTTTTACTATTGTTTTTCATAATTCCGACCAAATGCATTTTTTCAACTTATTTATTAGACTTATTTATTTCTAGCCTTATAGAGAAATTGAAGTCATTTGGTCCATTTATAAAAAATTGTAAACTAATACATTTTTTTATCTTCACCCATGCCCATCGTTCCTGGATGCTACCAGTCTCTGCCTTGACTGACGTCCCACCCCCCTGCTTCAACGTTAGCACACGACGCTACCAAACCCACCAGCTACGTGCCCCAGGGATCACCATGAGGAGAAGAAAGAAAAGCAAATTAAAAGTTTTAAGGTTGCGCCGGACCAGAAATAGTAACTTCAACAGCGTCAATCGAGATGAACTACGAAGACAGGGAAGCAGATATGTTTCTCGCAGGAAAGACACTGACAGAGAATATGAAACAGCTTGATTTTTTCGATCACGCGGATAAGCCGCATTTAGCGAAGAAGCAGTATTTTTTATGCTCTTTGTGTTAAAATATTCTCTGAACTGTCGCGGGGTCCCGCATAAAGCCCTTTTTTGCAATTTGCCTCTTGGGACTTTATAAACAACCAAAGTGTACGTTTTTATAGAAGAAATTTTTTTCTGTACACTTTTTCCAAATGCTCTTTGTGTTGAAATACTCTCTGTATTATTGCGGGTTAGAATACAGAGCCCTTTTTTGGAAAAAGTGTACAGAAACAAATTTCTTCTATAAAAACGTACGCTTTGGTTGTTTATAAAGTCCCAAGAGCCAAATTGCAAAAAAGGGCTTTGTGCGGGACCCCGCGACAGTTCAGAGAATATTTCAACACAAAGAGCATAAAAAATATTGCTTCTTCGCTAAATGCGGCTTATCCGCGTGATCGAAAAAATCACGCTGTTTCATATTCCATCTGTCAGTGTCTTTCCTGCGAGAAACATATCTGCTTCTCTGTCTTCGTAGTTCATCTCGATTGGTACTGTTGAAGTTACTATTTCTGGTCCGGCGCAACCTTAAGAAATGCTTCTTTTATTTTTTACTGTAACCTTTATATTATTGTTAATTATAATTTTTGGAAAATCTGTTTTGGCGTTTATTTCGTAAACCAATGCGTCTAATTCTCTATAAATTGTCACGTCGTTTTCTAATTGTTCGAAAGATGTTAGTTCGATTTTTGACGACACCGAGATTTCATAGGCGGAAGGCCGGGCCACGCCCGGCCGCACGACACGTGGTCCTCTCGAGACAATACACGTCCGCAGGCTCGTGATTCTTTCCTCGAACGAACGCAAATTTCGGGCGCCAGACACTTGAGAGTGTCACGCGAAAAGATTTATTTAATCACAAATTATTATCGTCGAACTCGCGAGCCTGCGACGCGGAAAACTAGGCCTGAATAGCGAACGAAAGTATCCAGGATTCTACGCCGAAGGAACACGAGACATTCCTGCGGCGGAAAGGTTTCACACAAAAAGTAGAGAACGTTTCGGCTAACACATCGTTTATTGACGAAGATGGTATGCTACCGACGAAATCGGCAGCGATCACAAATGTAACCGGCGCGTCACCGTGAATATTACGACGGATGGAAGTCGTACGCGCGGTGTTTCTCGTACTTTATTTCTTTGCGTCGAATTCGGCAGCGATACGATCTTCGCGACGCGGAAGGCCTCGAAGGCCGCTTTCCGACCGAACCCTGATGGAATACGCGATTCTATTCTGACTTGCGCCGCTCAAACGAAATTTCCGAACACGAATCGAACACGCTACGGCCTCACACCATGGAACGAGTGCAGGTTGACTCGGATTAACGACGGCAGCGATCTAATCTCGAATCCGCGACTTCGCGTTTATACCGGCGTCGTACAACCGCCATGAGGCGGCCACGCGGCCCCCGCTATCCGACCGGATTCGAATCACCAAAACGATATCCTTCACAATCCGAAGGATTCGTATTCTAGCAATATTATTGCCCACCAAAATATCGACAGCCCATTTTGTCGTTAATCCTCGCGACGCGAATTCCTAACCTAACGACACGCTACCCGAGCCAACACGATATTTCGCAATATTGAATTAACGAAAGCCTGATCGGCGCTTACCACAGGTGGAAACGGCAGCGACGAATCGGCAGCGAAGTGGGTTTCCTCTCTCGGTCAGCAAACGCAAATACTTATTTCTTAGCAATCGTTCAAATTCTACAACTGTACTCGAAGAGTTCGGATGGCGCAGTGATCTTTCACACGTTGACTCGGGAACGCGGAAGCGGAGCGCCCCCCACTTCTCTAGTCTACTTTCTTCGCGCAACGTCTCAGCCTATCGCTAACTCGAAATTTCGCGTTGATGAATCTCACGCGACGGCGGTCGGCTTCCGGCATCTCGCGGCGTCTTCGGCAGCGCTGTCTTCCGATTGGCCGCTTCCCGATGAGCGATCGACGTCAGCCAATCCGGTTGCGGTGCAGCTTCTTCCCGGACGAGGCGACGACAGGGTAGAGTGGTTCGTCGTCTCTGCACCGGATGCCCTCGTCGGCGCCTCCAGGTTGATCGTCTTGGGCCTTGACGATCTCTCGCTGTCTATTTCCGGGATTATGCCGTTCTCCTCCCTCGAGTGGCTTATTCTCGAGGGTTCGTTGCCTCAGCGTTGAAAGAAGACTTCCGGGTTCCGTCAGGAACCCGGATACGGTCCTGCAACTCTTGTCGCGCAAATGGCGCGACATTCAAAATATGAAATGTCGGCTTCTGGGTCTCACGCGTGCCCAGGGAGAGCGGTCGCAGCTGCCCTTTTCGTGATGCTTGACCAGAGAGTGGCCCGGTCTTCCGTTAGGGAGGTTAGAGTGACACAAAATAATCAGGTCGTTTAATAATTAATAATCAGGTAAAATTAGAAAAAAATTATTCATAACAAATAAAAATATTCAATAGAAATAAAAAAAGTTATACATTTAAAGGGTGCACAGTAGATAAGATATCATTTATTTCGCTGTTGTAATTTGTCTTACATTTTTTCCTCCTTGCGTTGCAGTAAAAATATTCGAAAATGAATATCAATTTAAATCAATACATCAATTTCGTCGGTAAAAAGAAAGACTGCCACACGTTCGTACAATAGAAATTTACTTTACCGACATCTGCCACATTAGTGCACACACTTAAATCTTATGTCTGTGTTAGTGCGACCTGACGTGTATATCGACATTCGCCACATTCGTGCGACCGTGCTGCCCTCTTAATCGTAGCAGCATCCCCGCTTTTGGTGCCATCGTGCTGCTAGCGTGCTGCTAGCATATTCGGACGCAGCAGCTCTCGAAATTGGCTGACTGGGTACATTCTATTTCAATTACATTGTGCTCCAAATACATTAAATTTCAATTACAATGTAATTCAACTACCCAAATGGCGCTGAGACGTCTAAAAGATATACTTTAGACGCCTGCCGCAAGATATTCAGACGTCTCGAAAGTCGCTGGAACACCGCTGGAAGATCGCTGCAATATCCTATGTTACAGAACGGTACGTCTAATGCACATCTTTTAAGTTTTTACGGTTGAAATGAGACGTCTAAAAGGCGTTTTCGTTCAGCAGTAAAAACGACGTCTCCGAAAAGGCTCTTTTAGACGTCTGAAAGACGTCCTTTTGGGACGTAAGACGTTCAGACCTAAAAAAGACGTAATAACGACGTGTATAAAACGTCGTGTGCTATCTAGGATACGATTATTCACGATTAGCGTAATTACTAGCAATTAAATTGATATTAAACAGTTTGAATTATCTGATACAACTAGAGTATAATCTATCCTATGCTGAATAATAAATTAATTTATATTTTTGTGCCAAGTTCTGCAGAAAACTACGCAAAATATATATTAATTTGAGAGTAAAATGTGTTCTAACTCTCGGAAACTTTTCTACAAGTTGTATATTAAATCTAGAAATAGAGAGAGAGATTGTATTTAAAACTATTAATTTCTCTCTCTGAAAAATGATGTGAAATCTCATCTTCTCTGGCGCGGGAGGGGGAAATTCGCTCTACCGTGCGCCTAGGAGCTGATCCAGGCTAAGCGTCCGCTGTACTGTCGGTCTAGGAGCTGATCCAGGCTAAGCGTCCGCTCTACCTTCGGTCTAGGTGCTGATCCAGGCTAAGCGTCCGCTCTACCTTCGGTCTAGGAGCTGATCCAGGCTAAAAGTGGGAGGGGGAAATCCGCTCTACTGTCGGTCTAGGAGCTGACCCAGGCTAAGATTTTGGTGGTGGCAGCACTATACCGGTGGCAACTCAGAACCCGGGCGTGAGCACTCTCATATCCTCTCTGCAAGCGGAATGAATGTTACGGTCCAAAAGACGGCTGAAATTTGAAATGGTTCTCCGACTCGTTCTTTTTTCTTTGAAGCTAGAGTATATTCGTGGGGCGAGAGAACAAGAGTGTAGCTTTGATGATCTTCATAGTTGTATCAAAAAGAGGAATCTGTTTTAATAAAATAATTTAAACGTTCATCGAGTATGTATTTGCAATACCAAGACCATACCTTACTCCATACCACGGTGCATTATAGAGGTGTGCCGACTTCCCTCAGAAATTGAGATAGATGGGTAGTAATTCCCCGGCCGCCGCCAGACGGCGCAGGGTCGTAGGTTCCGTACGTGTGGGAATGAGATTGTGTGTATTCGGACGCGCTGCTGACGTAATTGTCATAGATGGGTAGTAATTCTCTGATGGCCGCTAGAGTTTGCTAGTGTCCCAGAGTCCCAGGCACAGCGGTATGAAATAAAAACATCTCGTCCGTCGCCAGTAGCGACCGTTCAAATAATCGCGGGGATTGCGGGCGCGCTGCTGAATACACACAATCACACTCATTCGCACACGTACGGAACGTATGACCATGCGCCGTCTGGCGGCGGCCAGAGAATTACTACCCATCTATCTCAAAACGTCAACGTTACAGAGATGCTAAGTCGGCACAACTGTATAATGCACCGTGCTCCATACCAAGACCATTACCTTGCCTCTGTTACGGATGACGAACAGGTGTTCAATATCATTTCTGGCAGGAACCGTCCTAGATAAACGAACAGAGCTACCCTAGATAAACGAACAGAGATACCCTAGAAAAATCTACATAACTGTTTAGTTTAGCTTAGGGCCCAAACATACGCACGATCAACTGGTCGTTGACAAAATATGAATGTTCACTTGAAGAGTACTGACAAGTACCACCCGTCATCGCAGGCCTATATATAAGCCCTTACATTTCTACTCTCGTGGGCTAGTACTGTCGTAATCACGAATCGTGTCGCGTCGTGCTGCATCTCGGAAGTCAACTACCAGTGAGATCGGGCGTTTGTTCCTTTCGAATCAAAATTTTAACCGTATAGATTCCGTAAGTTCGGTATAACATCTATTAGGCAGTGATAAGGTTGTTCCGAGACCCCCGCATTGCCAGTGCGTCAACACCGTGCATCTTAGTTTAGGTAATACCATCTTTCAATTCTTTCTTTTCTAAATTCACTCAATTCGCGACAATTACACAACTGTAATACATACGAATTCTATAGTAAGAATATAGGACTTCCGTTTCCGATGGTATGAGAGGCAGGTGTGTGCAATTAGCTGAGCGAATTTTAGGTGTGAGAAAGCGGTTCTGAAAGAAGTGTGAGTGGAGAAAGGAGAGAGAAGGGTTAGTAGAGAGTACAGGTAGGCGGGAGAGAAAGAGGTAAGGGCGAGGGAGTAAGGGAGAGGTCAGCAGGGAGGATTAAAGTGAGCGGGAGAAGGAGGTTAGGTCTGCGTGGACGTAGACAGGTGGACGCGGGAAAAAGAGAGTAGGAGAGCAGGTAGCGCGCTCTAGAGGAAGAAAGTGAAACTGGGCGACAGGTAGTGGAAGAGGCGGGAATTTTAAATAAGGAACAAGAGGGAAGAAAGAAGGTAAGAAGGGTAGTGGAAATGAGTGACAGCGGGGAAGCAGGCAGAGGGAGGGAGAGGGAGGAAGGAAGGAAGGGAAGGGAAGAGTGGGTACAATTTTGAAGGAAGTTGGACTAGAGAGATGGTTCAGCACGGAAAGTGTAGAGAGTGTGGGGAGGAAAAGGGGAATAGGGGAGGTTGAGGGAGGGAGGGAGGAGGATAGTCTAACAATGTTTAAAAGGAGTGACAAGACAACAAGGTCTCCCATAGAAGGAAGTAAGGAAGGCAGAGGGAGTGGAGAAGAAATGGGGGAAATGATCAGAGGGCTAATAGAGGAGGTAAGGAGGGTGAGTGAAGAGATGAGGAGGGAAAGGGAGGAAGGGAAAAAGGTAATAGAGGAATGGAGGAGGGAAAGAGAGATGTGGGAGGAAGAGAGGAGGAAAGAAGAGTTATATAGGGAGAGAATGAAGAAATGGATCGAAAGCGTAGAGGGAAGGGTGGCAAAGGTAGAGGGAAATATAGAGGAAACGGCGAAGGGGGGGCAGAAGTGCGGGGGTGGACAGAAGGGTTAGAAAAGAGGGTAGAAAAGTTGGAATTAAAGGAGAAGAGGCAGGAGGAAAAGGGGGAAATGAGGAGAGCAGGAAAGAGATGGAGAGAAAAATAAGGGAGATAGTAATAAGAGTAGATAAAAGGGAGAGGGAAGAGAGGAGAAGGAACATAATAATAAAAGGGGTAAAGGTGGAAGGAAGGGAGGATAAAAAAGTGATAGAAGAGATATGGACGAGAATAGGTGTTAAGGAAAAAGTGGAAGAAGTGAGACGGGTGGGAAGGGAGAATACAGAGGGGAGGAGTACGATGCTGGTAAAGATGGAGGAGATGGAAGGAAAGAGAAGAGTAATGTTGGCGAGGAAGGAATTAAAAGGGGGAAAGGAAAGAATAGAAGACGATATGACCGTAGAAGAGAGAAGGGCAAGGTGGAAAATAGAGAGGGAAGCCGAAAAGGAGAGAAGGGAGGGAAAGAGAGTACAAGTAGGGTACTTGAAGATGTGGGTAAATAACAGAATGAGAAGATGGGATGAAGTAGAAGAGAGATGGATTGAGGATCAGGGAAACGAATAAAGAGGGGTACAAAACAGGGAGATGAGGAGAAAGAAGCAGAAAGGAAAGTAGAAGATTCGATAAGAGAGGAGAAGAGGTTGTACAAGGTAGCGTTTTGGAACGTGGCGGGGGCAAAGAACAAAGATAGGGACTTTTGGGAGGGAATCAAAGAATGGGACGTAGTAATAATGAGCAAGACATGGATAGGCAGGAAGGATTGGGAGGGAGTGAAAAGGAAGGCGACGAAAGGGTATGTGTGGGAAGTACAGTACGCAGAGAGGCAAGGAAAGAAGGGGAGAGCGATGGGAGGGATGTTAATAGGTGTAAGGGAGGGAATCAGAATAGAGAAAGACAGAAAGGGGGGAGGAAGAGGTAATAATAGTGAGGAAAATATGGTTAGGAAGGGATGAATGGAAGGTCATAGGAGTGTATGTGAATAAGGACTTGGAGAGGAAGATGGGAAGACTAAGAGAGTGGATGGAGGAGCAGGAAAGAGAGGTGAGGGTAGTAGTGGGGGGGATTTTAATGCCAGGACAGGTACGCAAGGGGGAAGAATTCAAGAAGGGGAGGAAAGCGAAGAAAGTTCAAGAATATCGAAGGATAAGAAAATCAACAGAGAGGGGAGAATGTTATGTGAATTTCTAGGTGAGTTGGGGTGGGAGATAATGAACGGGGATGTGGAAGGCGACGAAGAGGGGGAATTTACATATACAGGGAATGGCGAGTCGGTGATAGATTATATAATAGGTAATAAGGAAACTAGGGAAAGAGTCGAAAGAATGGTGATAGAAGGAAAAGTGGATTCGGATCACCAGCCGACGGTAATATGGATAGAAGGAGGAAAAGGGGAGGAGAGGAAAAATGGGACGAAGGGAAGAGGGGGAGGAAGGGGAAAAGGATGGTGGACGGTAGAAAGAAGGGAGGAGTTTGCGAAAAAGTTTGGGGACTGGGAAGGTGAGGGAAAAGAAATAGATAAAGAATGGGAAGAGTTAAAACACAAAGTAGTAGGGGTGTTAGAGAAGATGGAGAGGAAGATGGGGAAAAGGGAAAGAAAAGGTTGGTGGGATGAAGAATGTAGGGAGAAGAAGAAGGAGGTCGAAGAGGAATTGTCAAGATGGAGAAGGAAAGGGGGAAGTGGGGAAGGATATAGGAGGGCGAGAAACAAGCTAGGCGCGTTATGCAAAGAGAAAAAGAGAAAGGAAAAAGAGAGATGGGAAAAGGAGATAGAGGGGGTAAGATCAGAGAGAGAGGTATGGAAGATTATTAACAGAGGAAGAAAGAGTAGTAGGGAAGTAAATGAGGAAATTGAGATAGAGGAGTGGGACAATTATTTTAGAGGAGTTCTAGAGGGAGTGAGCGAGAGGGTCAGAGGAGAAGAAGGAAGAGAGAGAGGGGTGGAGGGGGAGGAGGAACTGAGTAGAGAAGAAGTAGAGGTCGTAGTGAAAAAGTTGAAGGAGGGGAAAGCGTCAGGAGGGGATGGGATCCCAAACGAAGTATGGAGATATGGAGGGGAAGCAGTAAGGGAGAGGTTATGGGAAATATGCAATAGGGTATGGAGAGGAGAGGGTTGGCCAGAGGACTGGACATAGGGGATGGTGGTGCCCATAGTCAAGAAAGGAGAAGGAAGAAAAGTGGAAGATTATAGAGGGGTAACTCTAATGCAAACAGCATATAAAGTTTATGCGGCGGTTTTAGCGGAGAGACTGAGGAAGGATGTCGAGGCAAAAGGAGTACTCCCGGCAAACCAGACAGGTTTCAGAAAGGGGATGGGAACGATTGATAACATCTACGTATTAAATTACCTAATTAATAGGCAGATAGCGAAGAAGGGGGGAAAATGCTGGTTCTGTTCATTGATATGAAGGCAGCTTTCGACTCGGTGGACAGGGCGGTATTGGAAGGGTCGATGAGGAAGGCAGGGGTGAGAGAGGGGCTGGTGGGGAGGTGCATGGAGGTGTTGAGAGAAACGAGAAGTAAGGTGAGGGTGGGGAAGAAGGAAGGGAAGATCTTTTGGACGAGAAAAGGGGTGAGGCAGGGTTGCCCGTTAAGCCCAATACTGTTCACGATCCTGATTGCAGACATGGAGGAGGAACTGAAGAAGGGAAGGTGGGGGGGATGAAGGTGGGAGGAGAAAAGATATACTCGTTAGCATATGCGGACGATGTTGCAGTGCTGGCGGAAGATGAAGATGGGATGAGGGGATTGATGGCGAGATTGGAACGATATATGGATGAGAAAAAGTTAGTGCTGAATGTAGGAAAGTCGAAGATGTTGAAATGTAGAAAGGGAGGGGGGAGAAGAGGGAAGACGAAATGGTGGTGGAAGGGTGAAGAAGTAGAGGAGGTGAAAAAGTTTAAGTACTTAGGTTATATGGTGATGTCGAACGGAAGGCAGGACGAGCATGTAGAGGAGAGGTTGAGGAAAGGAGCGGTGGCTATGAGACAAGTGTGGGGATTAGGAAAAAGGAAATTTGCGAAGGATTGGGGTAGAAGACTATGGCTGTTTGATAGATTAGTATGGGCAGTCATGAGTTACGGGGTGGAAGTATGGGGGTGGAAAGAAAGGGGGAAAATGGAGAGTTTACAAGAGAGGTACATAAGATGGGTGTTGGGAGTGGAAAGAAGCGTACCAGGGTACATGATTCGAGAGGAATTGGAGAGGGATCTATTGGTAGGAAGGATGAGTATGAGGGCGTGGGAATATGAAAGGAAGCTGTATGAAGGGAAAGGGGGGCACTTAGCGAGGAAATGCTGGTTGGAGGAAAGAGAAAGAGCAAGGAGGGGTAGGGCGTTGGAGGGATAGGAGGAGGAGAGGAGAAGGTTTTATGAAGGTAAGGGATGGAGTATAGAGGAGGTAGAGGAGATAAGGAGCGAAGGAAGGCTGAGGGAGGAAGAGTTAGTAAAAAAGGAGAAAAATGCGCAAAGGGAGGAGAGATGGAGAAGGATAAGGGAGTCAAGATATAATAAATGGTATGGGATGGTGAAAGGAGAGGGTGTGCCAGGGTATCTGAAGAAGAATTGGGAGGAGAAGAGGTGGCAACTCATAGCGGGGTATAGATTAGGGAGTAAAATGAAAGGGGGGAGGTATTGGGAGGAGGAGAGCAGAAGGAGCTGTAGGATATGTGGGAGAGGGGTAGAATCGTGGGAGCATATGTGGGAGGAGTGTACGAATTGGGGGAGAAATAAAGGGTGGCAGGAAGTGGTGACGGAAGTGCTAGGGGAGGAAGGAGAAGGAGAGGTATGGATGAAGAGAGTGGAAGAGATGCGAGAAAGGATGAACACCGGAACCGGGGGTCCAGGGAGTGAATGATGGTATGAGTCGTGAATGAATGTGGTATGTTTTCTCTCTCTCTCTCCGAAATGTCGAAATACAGACTAAGAGAAGTGGATGTTTTTGTTGTGATTTATTTTATTTATTTTTGTTATTTTTTTTTGTATTTTCTCCTTGTAAGCGGAGCGGAGGTCCGCAGTTGTACCCCGCAAAGGGAATAAACTATTCTATTCTATTCTATTCTATTCTATTCTATAGTAAGAATATATTTGTGTTCTTTGATAATTAACACGAATTCATTAAACCCACAATTATTGACCAATATCCTAATCAAGTAATTGAACGTCAACACACGATACAATCTTACCGCTCGGATTGTATCAATTAAACTAGAGGGCTATTGTTGCTCGCTCGCTTCGCTCGCTCGCGAGTAGGGTTGTTTTTGCTCGCTCGCTTCGCGAGCTCGCGGGTAGGAATGCTATTGCGAGAGGGTTAGTGATACGCATGGCTAGTAGGGCCTACTGATATTAATGTTTTTTATTTGGTGTGTGACTCTCCAAGAGTCACACAAAGAACTTCCCGATTCGTTACTCCTTCGCCAACATCGCTAACATCGTTTTTTGTGTACTTTCATCGATATTCTCCCAAAATGTATTCTTGGGAGTAGAGATGATAAATTCACTGTCTCATTGGAATAACTTTCGATTATTCCAAGCGGTAACATTAGCATCAGTTAAAAAAAAAATTTTTTTTAAATCTAAAAAAAAAATTATGAAAAAAATTTTTTTTTATGTAATTGCGTTTGGTTCTTTGGTGGAAAATTTTCGTCCTCCCTTATAAATTGCATTGTAGAATCAACTCTTTTCGAAAAAAAGTAAAAATCTAAAAAACTACTTGACCAATATGGACCAAAATCTTCAGCTCTAAGTTACGACGGGGCACATCGATTGCATCATTCATCATCCTGATCGCGTTGTTACTTTTTCTGAAAACGTTAACGAAAAATTTGATTACATAGAAACGGACATACGCACACACACACACACACACACACACACACATATACGAACATTTTGCTGAAAATAGTCTAAAATGACTGCAATGACCATGAAACGTGAAGATCTGTTAAAAAATCGATTTTCGACTTTCGGGGTCATTGCAATAACTTCCCTATAAAATCGGGAAGTTAATTATACTAGTTACGAGGCTTACTAATTATCCTAGCGACTCCCTGATTTCGCATCAGGTTCGTCCGTGACCTTCCAATTGTCCAAACAGAGATTTATCCAACCTAGCGGCTCCCCGATTTCGCATTGGGTTTGTCCGCATTCTATCAGCTCCCTGGTTTCGCATCAGGTTCGTCTGTGCTCTTATACAACCTCCTAAAGGCTCCCTGACTTCGCGTCAGGTTCGTCCTCGCTGTCTATAATCCTAGCGGCTCCCCAATTTCATATTGGATTCGTCCGCATTCCTTAACTAACAAATTGATACCGTATTCCTAGGGTAACAACCCTTCGCCGGCTACTCGTGCTGCTCGCGGCCCTGGCTCGTAACAGAACTGGTGACAGCGGTGGGATTGTTCAATTATTTTAGGATCACTTTAATTTTGGGTTTACTACGTTAAGGGGAATCTATACCCTACTGAAGTAACTAGAATCTTACTAGATTTTGGGTCGAAACATGGGTTTACGCGCGGCGATTTTTTGTCTTTATTTGAGCGGATTTTGGACTGGGTGAGGGCTTATTCTATAGAGGAAGGATTATGTTTATATCTAATAATATGAGTACCCAAAGTAGAGAAACAATCTAGAAAAATAACCGCAGATTTCAATGTATTTTTCTGTCTCAAAGAGACTTTTTTGACTGATGCGATGAGCAGAGCGCGCCGTGATGAACCTTCCTCTATCAAATGAACGATTGTGTAGCTCAAAATATGCTCGTATAAGGACAAAAAATCGCCGCGCGTGATTTCATTCACATAGCAGAGATTTCCCCATATTACGTTCATGAAGACAGAGGTTATCTCTGATGTAGAGCCAATCTAGAGCCAATTTTATTTCAGTTAATTTAGACGAGATGGCGCCTAGTCAGAGGGACTGTCAATCAGTGCTGCGATATTGTGCAACATTTCACTGTTGCACTGCTGTCAATGTGGAATCATAGCAAAACCGACACAGACGAGGTACATATTCTCATCGGTGGTACTAATATTAGTGCGACCTGCCCTGTATAACGGCATTCGCGACGAGCTGAATAGAATATGGAAATAGCAAGCAACTCCATCTCGTGTTCATTATGCAGTTGCGTGTTTATCAATGTTACCAAACTTTTTTTCTGCACAGAGGTTGATAACATTGATAAATACCCCAAAATCCGAGGGTATAGATACCCCTTAAATTACTCGTACCTGAGTATTGACAATATACTAGTTTTCGCTAGTTACGTCTCAATATTATTAGCAATATTCTAGTTTTCTCTAGTCACGCGTTATATCGATAATATACTAGTTTTCCTAGTTACGAGGTTTTAATATACTAGTTTTCTCTAGTTACATTCTTTAACTAGAGGGCTATTGTTGCTCGCTCGCTTCGCTCGCTCGCGAGTAGGGTTGTTTTTGCTCGCTCGCTTCGCGAGCTCGCGGGTAGGCCTGTCTTGCGAGAGGGTTAGTGATACGCATGGCTTGTAGGGCCTACTGCTATTAATGTTTTTTATTTGGTGTGTGACTCTCCAAGAGTCACACAAAGAACTTCCCGATTCGTTACTCCTTCGCCAACATCGCTAACATCGTTTTTTTTTGTACTTTCATCGATATTCTCCCAAAATGTATTCTTGGAAGTAGAGATGATAAATTCACTGTTGCATTGGAATAACTTTCGATTATTCCAAGCGGTAACATTAGCATCAGTAAAAAAAAATGAAAAAAAATTTTTTTTATGTAATTGCGTTTGGTTCTTTGGTGGAAAATTTTCGTCCTCCCTTATAAATTGCATTGTAGAATCAACTCTTTTCGAAAAAAAACTAAAAATCTAAAAAACTACTTGACCAATATGGACCAAAATCTAATCAGCTCTAAGTTACGACGGGGCACATCGATTGCATCATTCATCATCCTGATCGCGTTGTTACTTTTTCTGAAAACGTTAACGAAAAATTTGATTACATAGAAACGGCCATACGCACACACACACACACACACACACACACACACACACATACGAACATTTTGATAAAAATAGTCTAAAATGACTCCAATGACCATGAAACGTGAAGATCTGCTAAAAAATCGATTTTCGATTTTCGGGGTAATTACAATAACTTCCCTATAAAATCGGGAAGTTAAAAATGCAGAATCCAACTGCAAATATTTCTTTCGTAGACATAATGAACTTGACGGTTTCGTTTGCAAATTCTATGTCGCTGTTGACGCAAAAGACATGCTTGGAGAATATTACTTCGACAATTCCGACCTTTAACGGGGAAGACCCCTCTTTGATTCATTTCGCACAAACTTTAGAGGACGGGTTAACTTTGATTCCGGAGGGTACGGAACCCGAGTATCTGGCAATTGTTCTTACGAAGCTCGTCGGGCCAGCACGTAGATGCACATTAGAGCACAAGTTTACTACCGTAAAAGCGTTAATTCAACATTTAAAGAAACGGTTCGCTCCCGGCAAGAGCTTATCATATTATCAAGTGGAAATCGCGAAACTACCCAGATAACCAGGGCTGCGCTGCAGCGAATGTCCGTAGCTGAATGCGTTCTGCACGGTAGCTGCAACGAAAACGGTACTGTTTGCTGCATCGCCGTAAGAGGGCAACACGGTCGAACTAATGTTTCGAAAGCCGTATAGGCCTTGTGCTAGGGGCAACGACGAGGTACTATTAAAGACTGCCAGCCCCTGTGTTAAACAGCGAGACGGGTAAGTGGGCGCGATGGGCGCGGAGATAACGTAGAGCTTACAGTGAGCTGATATACCACATAGTCAAAAATTCCACCACCGACGAGATATTCGTCAAGTTGAAGAAGAATGATATAGTATAATAGAATGCTGACATTACCCATTCTGTAATTGCCTTATAATACTATATATAATTCTCTTATTGCATTCTTATTTCCTTATTATTACCATTGTAATAATAGTTTTACAATATAATCGATAGTTTATAGATGTAGGAAAAATGATAGTAATTGCTACGTAATATTCTACAAATTTATCGAAATTCAAAAGTAATTTGAACGTTATTGCGTTATATATAAAATATGATTCTTAAAAAATATTCTGTTATGTTATGTAATGACAAAATTCAATCGTTCTTATTAAGATCCTTAGTAGGAAACAGAAAATTAATTTTTTTACTTATTTATCCCATACTTGTAATGCTCAACAGAATTGACTGCAATTATTATATAGTAGAGGTAGTAACAATAAGATAAAAGTATTAACTAATTAAACTAATTTTCGACGGCTCCTATCCATACAATGTTATTTAGAGGCAGTATTTCGTACGAAGATATCTAACAAAATAATTCTATTTCACTCTATACGAAAATTTCTTGCAACATGACGCTATTTAAAAAGTGCGTGTAACATGATTTTATTTCATTCTGAACTGAACCACTTTCTGAAATATGAATCGCTTACACATTGTATACATTGTGCGACGAGGCGAAGAGCTAGCAGTTGAAGTCGGAAGTCGAAATCTTAAAAGAAGGACCAAAGGAATTCACCAAATATGTTAAGAAAAATCCTATAAAAAAATAATGATAAATAATTAAGTTTTGTTATTTGATTAGAAGTCTCACACTGTTATACCCGACCCAACCCGTATCATGTTACAATGTTTCGCTCCATTCCACGGCGACCGAAGCCCTCGAGCTTCGCATGCCTTTTCTCCTTTCTTCATCACAGAATAGTGTTTCCTGAAAATTGATGTCTCTGGCCAGACTCAAGGTTTCGACATTTATAGGAAGCTTGCTATAATCGTATTTTATTTGTCAAAATTTAGTTTTCTATTTAAAATATTTTGTTGTTAAAACTCATTAATATACTATTATCATTAATATATTTGAAATATTGGAATATTACAATTTGGAATAAAGGGCCTAGCCGGATGAGGTAGTCCTTCGAATTATTCAAACAGCCGTTGCGCCATTCATTTTTTGGTCAATTTTTCCCATTTACTTGCATTAATTTAATCATTTAATTGCATATAATTGAAATGATATTTGAGATTTCTTCCGTATTTTTTGGTTCAAAATGTTATTTACACAAAGTGAAAATACGCAAAAATTCGACAAATGCAGGTTTTTTAGAGAAATTAAAGAATAGCATTGATCATATTTTTAGACTAGCAACATACCAGAACTTTTTTTACGACAGCGCGTAAACGACAAAGAGGGACTGAGGTACGAGGCAGCCGGCACAGTTCAAAAGGCTGAGTACCGATTACGTCAATACACAGGAAAGTATTTTATTTTTCATTGTTTTTTTATGAAATTACCAACCTATCTGTGAGATTCTTCTAATTAAAATGAGTCTAAATACGTCATAATTTGAGCCACATTTATTTATTTAAAGCGTGATCATAACTCGCAATGATATAGGTTATTTAATATAATATAATTTTTAATTATAAACGTAAGGGAGATTGCGGGTCGCTCGATGTTCGGGTTCGGGTCGGGTCGCAGAAAGTTACGCGGCCCGTCGCGTCGATTCGACTTCGAATTCATCGGGCGGGTTCGAAAAGAATCGAACAAGTTCGGGCGAACGAGTTATTGCGATATCCGAGATTCAAATACTCTGCGTTCTTATGACATAGATAATGGTAATAATGGTTTTCTTTCTTAAGTTATAACGTGATTTCTAATATACCTGGTTTTTTTATAACTACATTAGGTATAATCGGCAAACGTGTGCCTGCTCTTTATTTATATTAAAGCTTGAAATAATGCACGTTTCATGTGAAAAACTTAAAAGACAATATTTCTGGCTTTTTAACGAATTTTCTCCCAGTGAACTTAGATATGTATCGATAATATATCATTACAATATCCTTACGGAGTTATACAGGGTGTCCCAAAATTCGTGAAGGACCCGAAAGGGGGTGGTTCCTGAGACCATTCTAAGAGACATTTTCCTTTGCACAAAAGTCAAATTCGGCTTTGTTTAGGAGTTATTAACGAAAAACACGGACCAATCAGAGCGCGTCCTGGCCCGGCGCGCCACGCCGCGCTAGCAAGCGAGTGTCGGTGGTACGCCGCGACATCGCAACGAGCAAGAGTTTCTCGATAATGTGAATCCTCTCCGATTTCGATGAGCTTTGGATATGTTGTCAAGACCAGGATTCTGAACAACATTTCTCTTTGGACTATTTGGCGGTCGGCTTTAGTTTACGAGATGATCGTAAAAAAAGAGAAGAAGCAGAAACTGATTGTATTAAAAACTCAGTTATTCAGCCGTAAATCCATTTGCTGCTTCGAAATGTGTGTCACTGGGTCACTCGGTGACGAACTGCACAGATGTCTTCAGGTATACGGCAGCACCGAAAGGTAAGGGACATACGGCCAGGTCGACGAACTGCACAGCCGGTGGTAGATAGTAATAAGGCCTAGGGGATGCGCGGTCAAGTCGATGATCCAGAATTTCACTTTCACTTTCGAATCGTTAAATAATTCGTATGTTTATTTCACACAGATGCCTTGAAATTTTTCCACACTCACAATCACTGTTCACATTTGTCTACACACATAGTTATGTACTAATAATAATTGCCATATCCGCAGTCTAGTGATTAGTTTAAATATCACTATCAAAAACACAACTAATAGCAACCGTTAGCTTTGAATTGACAAATCTTTGGAGATGTTCTCTCTACCGCGGCTCGAACGACACTGATTTTCTGCAAGATTTTTCTAAAGAACTTAGGAAGGGCATTTAGCGTGTCGAAATTCGAAATACGCGCTGTAGCACGTTTACGAAAACGACGGGACGATGAGACGAAAAACAGGATGCGAGAAGGACCGCTGTAAGATTTATGGCAAACACATGTTTAGTTTTTCCTGCAGATTGGTACGTAGAGTCGATGGGTAACCGTGCGTATACCTGAAGACATCTGTGCAGTTCGTCACCGAGTGACCCAGTGACACACATTTCGAAGCAGCAAATGGATTTACGGCTGAATAACTGAGTTTTTAATACAATCAGTTTCTGCTTCTTCTCTTTTTTTACGATCATCTCGTAAACTAAAGCCGACCGCCAAATAGTCCAAAGAGAAATGTTGTTCAGAATCCTGGTCTTGACAACATATCCAAAGCTCATCGAAATCGGAGAGGATTCACATTATCGAGAAACTCTTGCTCGTTGCGATGTCGCGGCGTACCACCGACACTCGCTTGCCAGCGCGGCGTGGCGCGCCGTGCCAGGACGCGCTCTGATTGGTCCGTGTTTTTCGTTAATAACTCCTAAACAAAGCCGGATTTGACTTTTGTGCAAAGGAAAATGTCTCTTAGAATGGTCTCAGGAACCACCCCCTTTCGGGTCCTTCACGAATTTTGGGACACCCTGTATACACCTAGAAGGTTACAATATGGTAAAATATAGCAATAATTAAAAACGAAATATAAAAATAAACATTATACATATTATATTTCGTGTTTATATTTTATTCTGTATTATCTATAGGATCTATATGTATAATTTTTTGTTTTATATGATTTTATTTTAAGTTAATTTCTATTTTATTCTATATTGTATATTATATATTATCTTTTAAGAATTTGTGTAAGGTTAATGATAGTTAAGTAAGTAGGTTACTTAACAGTTAATAAAAACATCACCTACTAAAAAGGTATCATAACTTATTACCACGTTGTCAATATTTTCTTATAATTTTTTCACGTGAAACGTGCATTATTTCAAATTTTAATACAAATGGAGATCATGCACATGTGTGCCAAATATACCTAATGTAGTTATAAAAAAATCCAAGTACATATATTAAAAATCACATTATAAGTTATGAAAGAAATACGTACCATTATTATCATTATCTATTTCATAAGAACCCAGAGTTGATTTTCGGGTATCGTGATAACACGCTCGCGCGGTCTTGTTCTATTCTTTTAGAAGCCGCCCGACAAAGTGGAGTCATGGGCCGCCGGATGTGTCTGATGTATCGCGTACCCGACTCGAGTCCGTTTGAGCTCGCTCGACGCCTCGACTGTCTGTCCTGTCAGTGCCCCGACTTGACGATTCGTACGCCTGAAACATGACTGTTTCGCCTGATATTTTCTAGTGCACCCTGGCTGTATTATTATTATTATCCGATTTATGCCGTGTTTGAGCTTATTTTGATTGGGAAAACATTTTCAATCGATAGGTGATGATATCATTATGGTAACGTTCATAATAAGTAATACATATTGGTTTTAGTTAGTAAATGCCAATACGCTGTGCGTTACAATGTTGCCTCTGATGCTGAATCACGACCGTATCGAACGTCGCGTCGCGTTGTGTGCCTCCTAGAGACAACAATGTAAGCGTTTCACCATCATTTATTAATAGCAATTAAATGTTTGTTACGATTCAGAATTCTGCCATGGAAATGTTATCAATCGATTAGTAAATGGTTTGCTGATGAAAACAAGTCTAAACACGCAACAAATCAGACAAGTTGGAGTACAGGCATGCCCAACGCCCAACTCGGCGGCTGAGAAAGTTAAAGAGAGTAATAAAAAATTCAATGACTCTGAGAAAAGTAAAAAATTCAATGACTCCAAGAAAAATGAAAAACTTAATGACTCCGAAAAAAATAAAGAACTTACTGACACTGAGGAAAATTAAAAATGTAATAACTCTTAGTTAATAAGCAGTCTTCAATGCCTCTTAAAAATGCAATTAATCATGCAGGGATTGCTCAGGTGTTTCTCTCTATATTAAAAAATACTTAAAAATCCTTTGACAAATTCTATTTTGTGGGGTCAGGATGTACTGCTTTCGATATTCCATCACAGTTTGTATAGTATATATTATTTCTCCTCTTTGTTTCTAGATAAAATTTAATTATGATCCTCCATTAGTTTAACGCACCGTTCAGCGGTATCATTGACCACATTCAGTTCATGTTTCAGTCAGACTGCTTATTATTCATAATAACTTCTTTTTCCGATATTAGAACTGTTTTTTTGTAGATTGGAGCGTATTAATGAATTTATTTAAGGGAGTAGAGAGACTTCCAGGATTGCAAGGGTGCTGGATTCACCTTCTCATTTCTCGATAATACAAACACGGGGTTTTCCACTAGTCAAAAACGCTAGATAAAAGATCGATCTAGGGCACTATCTGCCTCAAAAGTCCTATTTTTTCGTTTACGAGGCGTAATTTGCATTATTTGGCAGCATGTAGCTATAAAAATAGCTACATGCGCAGTTGTATGCTTCCGAATAATGCAAATTCCGCCCCTTAATATCTCGGTCAGTTATGTATATATGGGAAAACTCTTCAAACAGAAGTTGTAGTATATAAGGAGGTGGATATAGTTACAAAGAAAAAACAATTTTTCAAAGTTATTATTTAAAGCTTTTAAGGTCACGGATGTTTTTTCTATCAACAACTGTTTATACTATATATGGACTCTTAAAGAGAAAAAAAAACAAATTCAACGATATATCATAACGTCTATTTATGACAAGATTTAAAAAATTCAAAATTTTCAAATTTGCTGCGCCTCATTTTCCCATGATCCAAACGGCCCCAAAATTTTTCCAGAACATTTTCTCAACATTTGTTGCAATTCTGGTTTACGGGACCAAAAAAATGTCATGGTCGAAAAATAAGGTCAACCCTAATGTTACATATACGTAAATTACGAGAAGCAGTAAAGAATGCTTAACGTCGAAGACGAAAATCCGGGTAACTAACACTTAATATGTATTACATTCCACGTTATTAGAATAATTGTAGTTTAATTATGATGAATATCAACATTTGTTATTTACACCTATAAACGCCACTGTCTCGGAAGGAAATGGACATTTGAGAGAAGCAATGAAATTAGAACATCATTGCGAAAAAAGATGAGTTTGCAATAACCTCAATATTCTATGAAATTCTATTATAATTATAATTATGACTGTATTTTTTTATTATAGGAAGACAGAAGATCAAATAAACTTGTGTATGCTAGTAAAATCAATTTATATTGTTACGGGTCTACCGACATACTAATGTTACGCGTCAGTCAGTACACCCGTTGTATAGAATTGTTAGAAGATTCAGGTTGGTTACAGCGTTGTGAGGACAACGACGCTGGAACGAATGAGAGTCGGGAGACAGATTTGAGAGAAAGCGGACGTACGAGACGTCAAAGGCGATATAGTCAAAGATAGTTGCCTTCCTCCAGAAAATAGCGTGTTACAGTTATTGAAAGTGTATTCATTTATTTAGTGAAATAGAGATTTCGTTACATTGGTGTCAGAAGTGGGATTCTGTGGCTGAGCAAGCGATTAGCGGAACGAGATGCAGACTCGGTCTGTTCGTTTGGAAGAGCGTCTCGCGGCTTTGGAGGCACGACTGCTGGAAAACCAGGCGGATTCTCGAGCGGAGGAGTTCGCGTCCATGCAGACACAGTTAACGAATAATCAGGCCAGTCTTTGCCAGCTTACTTCTCTTTTGGAGAGATTTGTAGGGGATGGGAACCGTGAGGCCGCCGGTGACGTAGGTTCACGCGCGTTCAATCAATGTTTGCGTCCGTACAATGCTAATCCATCTTTTTACCGCGTTAAGCCCGCAAAATTTAACGGTTCGGGTTCATGGAGACTGTACTTGACACAGTTTCTTACTCTGGCAAAGATTAATAACTGGGACGACACCACTAAGACTCTGCCCCTCGTAGACTCTCTTGAGGGTGAGGCCCTTACGGCCCTGTCGTGTCTCGAGGAATCGAAACGGACCGACTTTGACGCGCTTGTTTCTCGTTTAAATATTCAATACGGCAATGAGCACTTGGCGCAGCTAGACCGGTTTAGGTTCTTTAATTATAGACAACGTAGAGGAGAGTCTCTTCGGGCTTTGGCTAGCCAAATTTGTTTTCTTTCCCACTCGGCTTTCCCTGACGCGACACCGGAATTTCGAGATAAGCAAGCGCACCAGAGGTTCCTCGAGGCGATCGGGGACCACAACCTCAAGAGAGATGTCACCCTTGCTTCGATGAATTGTTCCACACTGGATGAGACACTCGCGATCGCGGTGAGGGTGGAAGCTCTAAATTTCCAGGACTCTTGGAGGTCCCAGCAGCCTATGCAAGAGAGTGCGAGGATGGACTCGCGCCGTTTTCGTCCATACGGGGGGCAGCCGCGTGACTTTAGCAGACCTTTGACTTGCTGGAAGTGTGGAAAGATTGGTCATATTTCTTCAAATTGTTCTTTGAATAAGACTAACGCTTCGGGAAACCAGAAGGGATCGTTGTAAAGAGGGTTGCAAACGATCCAATACAGGAAAATACCCTCTATCGAATTTCTTCGGTTAATAACGTCGCGGTGGAGTCTGGTGTTAGCGTCACGGGCCTTCTGGATGGTCATTCCCGAAAGTTCATTGTCGATACCGGTTCGCGAGTTTCACTTCTAAAGGGGACGTCAGTCGAGGGTGGTTGTTCAATGTCAAGCGAAATTCTTCTTAGATCCGTTACAGGAGAGAGGGTTCAAATTTTCGGGGAGCGCAGCGCTTTTGTTGAGCTCGGGAAACTACGCGTTCGGCATAGGTTTCTTGTTGTCGATATCGAGGAGGATTGCATCTTAGGGCTGGATTTTCTGTCGAGATATAGCTGTTCGGTTGATTTGGAGAATAACTGTTTGCATATTGCCGGAGTAGACAAAATTCGGTTTAATGGTTGTTCTATCGTTGCTGGGTCATCGGAAAGTGGCGAAGGCATGGCAGGAGATTCTGAAGACCGGGTTTTGCCAGAGTTTTTGTTTCCGAGTTTGGAAGATAATTCCGTACTCCTAGGCCAGAGTGAAAAGGAAGACTTTAGGAATTTTCTAATTTCATTTCAAGACGTCTTCGCAAAAGATAAAAAGCAATTGGGAAAGTGCAAGGTAGTGAAGCATCGAATAGATACGGGAGATCACGCACCTATTAAACAAGCTCCACGTAGGGTTCCCGTGCAGCGAAAGGACGAGGTACGACAGTTAATTGCGGACATGGAAAACCAGGGGGTGATTGAAAAATCGGTTAGCTCTTGGATGTCCCCGGTGGTTTTAGTTAAAAAGAAAGATGGTTCGACAAGGTTTTGTATAGATTATCGCCGGCTAAACAACATAACGAAGAAAGATTCATATCCCTTACCTCGGATTGACGATACTCTGGATGCGATTGCGGGATCTTCGTGGTTTTCGGTTTTGGACTTACAGAGTGGTTACTGGCAGATCGAGATGGATGAGAGGGATCGCGAAAAGACTGCGTTTTCGGTAGGCGAAGGGTTATGGCAATTTAGAGTTATGCCATTTGGGTTATGTAATGCACCAGCTACGTTTGAGAGGTTAATGGAAAATGTTTTGGGAGATCTGACTTGGCGAAAATGTCTCGTTTATCTAGACGATATTATCATTTTTGGGAAGACGTTCGAAGAGGAACTGCAAAATTTGCATTTGGTATTTGATAAACTTCGCGAAGCGGGTCTTCTTGTGGCCCCTCAAAAATGTTCTTTTTTTCAAGCAGAGGTCAAATACTTAGGGCACATTGTTTCTAGGGAAGGTGTTAAAACGAATCCGGAGAAAATTTCCACAATCAGGGAGTGGCCTAGACCGAGGAATAAGTCGGAAATGAAAAGCTTTTTAGGGTTGTGTACTTATTTTTCGCGGTTTGTAAAGAATTATGCCACGGTTGCAAGGCCGCTTTTTGACTTGACGGAAAATAAAAGTTTTGTTTGGTCAGAGGAAGCGGAGAAAGCTTTTGAGGAGTTAAAAATTTGTTTAACTTCAACACCGATTTTAGCTTATCCTTCACACAGTGATCCTTTCCTGTTAGATACGGATGCTTCAAATGTCGGTATAGGGGCGGTTTTACTGCAGGTTCAGGATGGTGAAGAGAGAGTGGTTGCTTATTTTAATAAATCTCTAAATAAATCAGAGAAAAACTACTGCATTACTCGAAGGGAGTTATTGGCGATAATTAAAGCTATAGAGCACTTTCATCATTATTTGTATGGAAGGAAATTTACAGTACGCACAGACCATGCGGCGTTATCGTGGTTACTTTCGTTTAAAAACCCTGAGGGTCAGATAGCCAGATGGATAGAAAGACTTCAACAATACGATTTCACGATTTGTTATCGGAGTGGTAAATTACATTCCAATGCTGATGCGTTATCTAGAAGACCTTGTTGGACAGATAATTGTAGGCGTTGTTTAAATGCGGAACGTAGAGACGTACATTGTCAGGAGGTTGAAGAAATTCCAATCCTTCGTACCCGGTGTGCCTTGTTTGAAACGAAGGATTGGGGGAATTCTCAGAGGAATGATCCACACTTAAAATTGGTTTTTGAAAGTAAACTGTTGGGAAATAAGCCGCCTAAAGAAGTTTTGACGGCTTCGTCACCGGAGGTTAAATTTTATTTCTCATTGTGGGAATCTTTAGAGATTCGAGATGGTCTTTTATTAAAAAAGTGGGAATCTGCGGAGGGAAAAAAGATAGTTTGGCAATTAGTGGTACCAAGAGGAATGAAAGATGCAGTTCTGCGTGAGGCTCGTGATTCGTCTGCTGGGGGACATTTCGGCATCAATAAAACAGTTTCTCGGATCAGGGAACGTTTTTATTGGGTTAATTGTATTAAAGATGTAGAAAAATGGTGTAATCGTTGCGAGGTTTGTATTTCCAGGAAAGGCACGGCTAATCGTGGCAAGGGATTGTTACAAATTTACAATGTAGGTTCTCCTTTCGAGAGAATAGTTTTAGACATCTTAGGTCCTTTACCAAAATCATTTTCTGGAAACCGTTTTATGTTAGTTGTGGCAGATTACTTCACTAGATGGCCAGAGGTAATACCTTTACCAAATTTTCAGGCTAGAACCGTAGCCAATGCGTTAATTAGGGATATTTAAGTCGTCACGGAGTCCCTCAAGAAATTCATTCTGATCAAGGGCGAACTTTTGAATCAAATATTTTTAAAGAACTAATGATTTTGTTAGGTACTAAGAAAACTAGAACGACTCCTCTACATCCACAATCGGATGGTCTTGTAGAAAGGTTAAATAGGACAATTCTTCAATATCTTTCAATGTTTGTGTCTAAGCATCAAAGGGATTGGGACGAGTTAGTACCTCTTTTTCTTCTTGCGTATAGGTCTGCTCAGCATGAAAATTTAAAATTAAGTCCATCAATGATGTTATACGGCCGCGAAATTTGTTTGCCATTGGACTTGTTTCGAGGAAGTCTTCCTATTAGGAATGTTTTGTATTGTGATTTCAATTTAGATTTGAGAGATAAAATGGATGCTATTCACAAATTCGTTAGAAAACAACAAGAAATTTCTTCGTTTAAAATGAAACAGCAATATGATTCTAAAGTAGTGGAGAAATCTTTTCGGGAGGGGGATTTGGTATGGTTGTATCAGCCTCTCAGAGTAAAAGGGAAGTGCCCTAAACTTCAATGTCATTGGGATGGACCGTATGTTATTAACACAAAATTGAGTGATGTTGTCTATAGGATTAAGAAGAATAAGCAGAAATTTAAAGTAGTGCATGTTAATAGACTTGCAAAGTTTAATGATAAGTAGTAGTAGTAGGAATTATTATATAAAAAAAAAGAAGAATTAATAATAAGTCTGAGTTTTCAAAGATGCTAACGTTATTCCTGGTTTGCTAGGAATCGCTGGTCTACTAATTTACAGGAGTACAAGAAAAGAAAAAGAAAAGCAAGTTGTGGAGGGAGAAATTCAAGACTGCATACATTAAAATTATAATATTGTTGTTATTTTGAAGTTACCAATTGTTACTTGATTATGTTGTATTTTCTTTTCGGCCGCTAACCACTCCAGGTTTTTAAACCGTGGTTTTCCCTGGGGCATCGGGCAAATGCCGGGTTAGTTGGTGATTTTGAAGGGTCCACGGTGTTTGTTTCGTTATTTTTGCTCCCACAAAATCACAGGTCATTTTTTTGAATAAAGTTCGTTTTTTTTGGAGGAGGGGGGGAAGTGTTACGGGTCTACCGACATACTAATGTTACGCGTCAGTCGGTACACCCGTTGTATAGAATTGTTAGAAGATTCAGGTTGGTTACAGCGTTGTGAGGACAACGACGCTGGAACGAATGAGAGTCGGGAGACAGATTTGAGAGAAAGCGGACGTACGAGACGTCAAAGGCGATAAAGGCGATATAGTCAAAGATAGTTGCCTTCCTCCAGAAAATAGCGTGTTACAGTTATTGAAAGTGTATTCATTTATTTAGTGAAATAGAGATTTCGTTACAATATATATTATACAATTTATTCCATTATTTGTTTAACAACTAATAAATCTATAAATTGTTTCAGAAACTAAAAAATACTTTCTGCATTTTCGTATTCTCCAATCAGTCCAAATAAATACCATCAACCGGATCTCATATAACAATTTTTATTAATGCAATTATGACAGTAACAAAACGTTTCTATTTAAAATGAATACATATTTTAAACATAGTTTTTACATTTTCAATTTTTTGCAAGGTTAAAAATGTAATTAAAAAAGTAATGAGAAATAAAAATAAAAATCGCTGCACAGGGATTCGAAGGCTAGCTCCAGATTGCGATTCATACGCTCGACGGCTCGACAGCCGAATTTCAGTTTCGTTTCTGTAGAGCAATACAACACGGCAAGTACTAAAAATAGATTGTGGCTGGCGCAACCGCACAAGCAGCGCACACGGATATAGTAGAGGTACGCTCGTGTGTGTAGCGCGCGGGCGCGTTGGGAAAGGAACGTTCTGGTTCTCACTCCAGGCAGAATATATCCTAGAGGGCGTAAGAGAACACCGAAAAATTCGAGACACACCAACAGTTTTTTTTGCAACATGCTGTACATCATTTCCCGTAGATTCTTCTACGCTGATTTCAAATCTTGTCTCAAAATTTGTGTACCATCTCAGGATTTTGCAAAAAATCGAATTTTTTGTAAAAAAAATTAGCGAAATCATTTTTTCGTTGAAATCCGGTTGAGCTACACTTTCTTTTGGTGGTTCTTGCAAAATTATTTTTTTAACCTCGACCATCAACTGTATGGAGTCGAAAATTTAAGCCAATTCTTTTTGTACGTATTTTTCGATGAGCCGTCAAAGTGATTTACATTTTGAAAAAAATGTGGTTATATCCCTTGAAGTTTCCCCTGTAAAATGAGCCCTTAAAAAGGAATGGAGATATACAAATTGGCGTCGCAAGGAGCTGGCAAAGGACGCTGTATACGACTAAATAACCCCATTTACACCTCGTGAACAACATTAGCAACTAGTCTTGGCCGACGATACCTTTTTAAGTGAAAAGTAAAAACCCTGGAACAGACATTCTGACGTAAGGATCGACAGCGCTGTCCTAAAATTACACCTTTCATTCACGCAGTGAAAAAACATTTTAAATTTGTCTATGTCCAACAAGTAATCCAATACCCTGCATCGTAAGCACGAGCGATTGCGGAACAGCAGTGGGTTAGGATACGAGACCGTTAACCGCCCACTACTACGCGATTGTAGGGGGTGGCGGCTGTGGAGGGACTAGGCAGACACAACCCGATAGTTCCCGGGGTTGGAGAGAGTGAGGGCACGCACAGATACAGATCGCGCTGTCCGCTCACCCCTAGCGGGCACACACACTACATAGCGTGCACCGTCGAAGTCGAAACATTGAGACTTCGGCGCGCGGCTGTGGAGGGACTAGGCAGACACAACCCGGTAGGCTCTATTTTTTTTAGTGCCGTTCCATTACTATTGAGCTGGAAGTCGATACTTTCTCGGCCAACACGTGTTGACTGTAATTTTCAAATCACCAACTCCTCAAATCACTCGACGAAGTCGAGCCACTCTCGGACCAAAATTGAGTACAGATGAAATTGATAGTTGGAAAATTTTTAAAACTGAAGATGTCAATATATGATTTTTACTCTATTAAAATCATTAAGGGAAGAGATGTCATTCAATTTAGTTTCTATTTCTTGTAATCGACGCTGATATTTTTTATTTTGCATAAAGATCCGCAGTCTATCCGTGAAGTTCGTGCGAACGCAAAGTTGAATATCGAGTATCGCGACAACTCGCTCGCCCGAACTTGTCCGATTCTTTCCGAACCCGCCCGACGACATCGAGTCACTCCCGTGCAGCTCGAAACCACGAGGCATCCCGAAGCATTCGGGTAGCCCGAAACACTCGAGCCGAAAAGTATAAATTTAAACTTTTCCCTTCTGCGACACTTTTTCTTTGCACGAAAACGTTTCAACACTCTAAACCTACCGAGCCTTAAAAGTAACTGATAAAAAATGTTTCTTTGTAGAAAAATGATAGGATTGATTTTATTTAGACTTTGAGCAGCTCTCCTATTGTAATGTGTTAATGAATTAGGTCGTTCGGAAAGTCATTTTGTTTTCTCCTTTACTGAAGAAATAACATTCAATTTGGTTTCTATTTCTTGCAATCGATGTAGTCAATTTTTATTTTGCATAAAGATCCGCAGTCTAGTAATGACAAACGGAAACATTTTGCCATCCCTACACGAAAAACGAAGTTACTTTCCAAATGACCTAATAGTATGTAGCACCGACGAGATACTATTAAAGACTGCCAGCACCGACGAGGTATGTACTATTAAAGACTGCCTGCCCCTGTGTTAAACATCGGGACAGGTAAGTGGGCGCGATGGGCGCGAGGATAATGTAGAGCTTACAGTGAGCTGATATACCACATAGTCAAAAGTTCCACCACCGACGAGATATTCGTCAAGTTGAAGAAGAATGATATAGTAGAAACGCTGACATTACCCATTCTGTAATTGCCTTATAATACTATATATAATTCTCTTATTGCATTCTTATTTCCTTATTATTACCATTGTAATAATTGTTTTACAATATAATCGATAGTTTATAGACATAGGAAAAATGATAGTAATTAATACGTAATATTCTACAAATTTATCGAAATTCAAAAGTAATTTGAACGTTATTGCGTTATATATAAAATAATGATTCTTAAAAAATATTCTGTTATGTTATGTAATGACAAAATTCAATCGTTCTTATTAAGATCCTTAGTAGGAAACAGAAAATTAATTTTTTTACTTATTTATCCCATACTTGTAATGCTCGACAGAATTGACTGCAATTATTATATAGTAGAGGTAGTAACAATAAGATAAAAGTATTAACTAATTAAACTAATTTTTGACGGCTCCTATCCATACAATGTTATTTAGAGGCAGTATTTCGTACGAAGATATCTAACAAAATAATTCTATTTCACTCTATACGAAAATTTCTTGCAACATGACGCAATTTAATAAGTGCGTGTAACATGATTTTATTTCATTCTGAACTGAACCACTTCCTGAAATATGAATCGCTTATACATTGTATACATTTTGCGGCGAGGCGAAGAGCTAGCAGTTGAAGTCGGAAGTCGAAATCTTAAAAGAAGGACTCTCCGCGTCTCTTTTTTCCCGATGCTGTCCTTCTTTGTGTCCGAAACTTGCGTCGTTCATTGCACAAGCAAATATCATCGGAATTATATCATGTCATTTTCATAAAAAAAATTCACCAAATATGTTAAGGAAAATCCTGTAAGATAATAGCCTACTAGACTACAACTTAACGCTGTGAAAGGTGTGGGCGATAAATGAATACAACTATTGACGGTGAAGCCGTCCTCAAAGGTGCGATTTATTAAAGGATCTCTCAGTCTTGACACTCCGAGCGTCACTGGAAGAGTGACCGCTCAGGTAAACTCTAGTCTTAAGGACACCTTGTTGCCAGCGTGTTCGCTACCTGCACCCCCAAATGTGCACTGGGTTTTTACCTGAAGGGTATACGTCGCGCTGTCGAGCCGCACGCTGCCCGCTCTCGACGTTCGCAATTTCGATATTCCTTACAATCCTATACAAAAATAATGATAAATAATTAAGTTTTGTTATTTGATTAGAAGTCTCACACTGTTATACCCGACCCAACCCATATCATGTTACAATGTTTCGCTCCATTCCACGGCGACCGAAGCCCTCGAGCTTCGCTTGCCTTTTCTCCTTTCGTCATCACAGAATAGTGTTTCCTGAAAATTGAATGTCTCTCTGGCCAGACTCAATGTTTCGACATTTATAGGAAGCTTGCTATAATCGTATTTTATTTGTCAAAATTTAGTTTTCTATTTAAAATATTTTGTTGTTAAAACTCATTAATAGTTTCAAATAGTACTTGAAATATTTAAAATGATATTGAAATATTGGAATATTACAATTTGGAATAAAAGGCCTAGCCGGATGAGGTAGTCCTTCGAATTATTTAAACAGCCGTTGCGCCATTCAATTTTTGGTCAATTTTTCCCATTTACTTGCATTAATTTAATCATTTAATTGCATATAATTGAAATAATATTTGAGATCCCTTCCGGATTTTTTGGTTCAAAATGTTATTTACAACAAAGTGAAAATACGCAAAAATTCGACAAATGCAGGTTTTTTAGAGAAATTCAAAAATAGCATTGATCATATTTTTAGACTAGCAACATACCACAACTTTTTTTTAGGACAGAGCGTAAACGACAAAGAGGGATTGAGGTACGAGGCAGCCGGCACAGTTCAAAAGGCTGAGTACCGATTACGTCAATGCACATAGGGAAGTATTTTATTTTTCATTGTTTTTTTATGAAATTACCAACGTATTTGTGAGATTCTTCTAATTAAAATGAGTCTAAATACGTCATAATTTGAGCCACATTTATTTATTTAAAGCGTGATCATAACTCGCAATGATATAGGTTATTATAATAGGTTATTTAATATAATATAATTTTTAATTATAAACGTAAGGGAGATTGCGGGCCGCTCGATATTCTGGTTCGGGTCAGGTCGCAGAAGGTTACGCGGCCCGTCAATCGATTCGACTTCGAATTCGTCGGGCGGGTTCGAAAAGAATCGAACAAGTTCGGGCGAACGAGTTATTCCGATATCCGAGATTCAAATACTCTGCGTTCTTATGACATAGAAAATAGTAATAATGGTTTTCTTTCATAACTTATAACGTGATTTTTAATACACCTGGTTTTTTTATAACTACATTAGGTATAATCGGCGAACGTGTGTCTGCTCTTTATTTATATTAAAGCTTGAAATAATAAAGCTTGAAATAAAAGACAATATTTCTAGCTTTTTAACGAATTATCTCCGAGTGAACTTAGATATGTATCGATAATATATCATTACAATAACCTTACGGAGTTATATACACCTAGAAGGTTACAATATGGTAAAATATGGCAATAATTAAAAACGAAATATAAAAATAAACATCATATATATTATATTTCGTGTTAATATTTTATTCTGTATTATCTATAGGCTCTATATAATTTTTTATTTTATGTGATTAATCCCGCGGATCTCGCGTCGCGCGGTTTGACTCCCAAGCAACTCGCTGAAAGTTCGCTGTGGTGGCTAGGCCCTCCATGGCTCAGTCGACATTCGACGTCCTGGCCCTCTTCTGTACCGCCTCTGCCAGACGTCGACCTCGAAGAACGTCAGAAAACGCTCTACGACGCGGAAAGACCAAGCGGTAATGCGAAGTAGTCGTACTAAACGCGAGTATCTACTGATGAGATCCCATACGAGAGAACTATCGGAGTTCGTAAGGGTGACCGTTTTCTGACGTTCTTCGAGGTCGACGTCTGGCAGAGGCGGTACAGAAGAGGGCTAGGACGTCGAATGTCGACTGAGCCATGGAGGGCCTAGCCACCACAGCGAACTTTCAGCGAGTTGCTTGGGAGTCAAACCGCGCGACGCGAGATCCGCGGGATTATCTTCCCCAGGGACATGGTGCCACCGAGCATTCGGCATGAGTTCCTGAATTTGAAAGACTCGGTTTCTCACAAAATCTTTCCAACGTGAAGGATGACCTTGAATCCAGTGGAGCGCTGTCGTGGAATCAGTCCAGAGGTGGACTGGAGCGTCGTCGAGCTTGAGAGCACGTTGTATCTGCAACAAATGTCTAACGAGAAGAACCGCCGCGGAGAGTTCGAGACGAGGAGTAGTTACGCGAGTCGTACGAGATCGCTTAGCGGTAGACGAATGTTTTTTGATTGGCGCGACTTTTGTTTTGGCGGATACAATAGTGACTTTCGGATCATCGACATCGTAGAGCACACGCACGTAAACCACAACACCGAGAGCTGCATGAGACGCGTCGGAAAATCCATGTATTTCGACGCCGAGAGCTGACGGCGAAAGACCGAGCCATCGCGGCACAGAAATGGACGTTACATCTCGAAGTTGCCGCGCGTAGTCCATCCAGCGAGCGGCGAGATGCTGCGGTAGAGGTTCATCCCATCCGAGATGAGCAGACCAGAGTTCTTGCATGAATATTTTCGCACGTACCACAACGGGAGCGAGCCAGCCTAGCGGATCGAACAGCTGAGCGGTACGCGACAATACCGTTCGCTTTGTTGTGACAATGGGCTCGCTTGTATGCGTGAGCGTAAACACGAACGCGTCGGTTTGTTGTCTCCACGTTAGACCGAGTGTACGAAACGAAGGCCCGTTGTCGAGAGAGAGAGAGAGAGAGTGAGCAGTTTCGCGATCAGCTGTCGAAATGTTTTCAAGCAGGTCGTCGTGGTTGGCGGTCCATTTCTTCAGCGGGAAGCCGCCCGCCTTGAAGAGATTGACAACTTGCTCAATTTTCTCGCGGCCTTGTTCGAGACTGTGCGCACCGGAGAAGACGTCGTCTACGTAGGTTCCTTCCTTGATCACTCCTTCTGCGAGGGGGAAGCGATGACCTTCGTCCTTATCGAGTTGACGTAGAGTTCGGTTCGCGAGAAAAGGCGCGGACGATAGGCCGTACGTTACGGTGCACAAGGCGAATTCTACGAGTTCACCGCGGGAGTTACGCCAGAGGATTCTTTGAAAATCTTGATCCTCTGGATGAACGAGGATTTGACGAAACATTTTTGACACGTCTGCAGAGAACACGAACTTGAATACGCGCCAGCGAGTAATGACGTCAGAGAGATCCGTCAACAACTTCGGACCTTCATGCAGGCAGTCGTTGAGCGAGATACCGCGATCTGTCTGTTGCGATCCGTTAAACACGACGCGATACTTCGTAGAGGAACTTGATTCGCGGATTACACACAAATGCGGAAGATAATAAACTCGATTGTGCTCCGGATTTGTGTCTGCCGCGCGACGCATGTGTCCCAGGCTTTCGTACTCCTCCATAAATGAGACGTAGGCGTTTTGCAGGGTCGTATCTTTGGAGAAGCGTTTTTCCTGGCGGGTTAACACCCTGAGAGCTTGCGATCGAGAATTTCCTAGATTGTCCGGTATCATTTTGAAGGGTAGACGAACAATATATCTTCCCTCCGAATTTCGCGCGTGAGTAGCGGCGAAATGAGACTCGCACTGCGTTTCTTCAGGCGACAATTGATCCGGAACTACTGAAAACGCTTCTTCCTGCATCCAGAATCTCTGTAGAAGCTCGTGAAGTCCGCGATCGGGTGCACATTGAAAACTCTGAGCTATTGGCTGAGATAAAGTATCGTTCGCTGCGGGGACGACGCCCGACAGGATCCAGCCGAGAGTCGTTTTCTGAGCCATCGGAGCTGTGACTGGTCCTTTGCGAACGCCTTCTTCGAGGAACAAACCGTAGACATCCGCTCCGAGCACGAGATCGATGCGCCCAGGTTGTGCAAAGTTCGGATCAGCCAATTCGAGATCCTGTAGGTGTGGCCAGCTATAGTCGGATACTTTCGTCGAGGGCAAGTATCCTGTGAGTTTAGACAAGATAGAGGCGTTTACTTTGCACGTGAACGTTGGTCGTACGCGAGATTGCAGATTCAGAGCTACGGAGCCACGCGAAGGACGCGACGATTCCGCCCCGATACCGACGATGGAGATCGACGAACGCGAGCGCGGGAGTCGGAGGCGTTGAGCTAAGGATTCCGTGATGAGAGAGATCTCCGATCCCTGATCGAGAAGCGCGCGGGCTTCGAGAGGCTCACCACAGCTTGATAGAATTTTGACGACAGCGGTGGCTAAGAGAACCGGCGGTCGTTCGAAACTACCATCTTGAGCAACGTTGCTCGTTGCTGAGCCGCTCGGTATCTTCTGGTCGCGGCGCGGAAGAAATGACGTGGATGCTGCAGGATCAGTAGTCCTCTCAAGATGCTGATGCGCTGGAACTGCTGTGAGAGGAGTGTCTCCACTATGTATCGATGTGTGATGTTGGGCTCCGCACATTCGACATCGTTTTGGCGTACGACACATCTTGCGTTGATGCGGACCTAGACAATTATAGCAGAGTCTTTTCTGCGTGAGAAACTCGCGACGCTGCTCCGTAGACTTCCCAATGTATTTTGGACAAGACGAGAGATAATGAGCGGCGTCGCAAAGTGAGCACGTAATAGCACCTGTCGAGGTCGCCGTATGATGCGATTTAGCACTCGTTGGGCGAGAATTTGACGAGGTTTGAGGCTCGGCGCGTGGCTTTCCTTTAGCTCTCTCGTACGCTTGCAGCGATCGGATTCGCGAAATTATGAATTGTACGAGTTGCATCCAGGTTGGAGGTTCTGTACTGGCACCGAGTTCACTTTCCCATTCTTTAATTGAGGTTGCGTCGAGTTTCCCAACCATCGTAAAGACTAGTATGTCGTCCCAGTGTTTGACAGGTCTATCGAGAGCTTCGAGAGAGCCGAGAGCTTGTGTGATTTCGGAATATAATCGCTCGAGATCGGACGCCGATTCACGATTTAGCGATTTAACGGAGAAGAGCGATTCTAACGCGGCGCCCACAAGCATGCGCTTATTTTCGAAATACGCCACAAGATCGTTCCAAGCGATTTGAAAATTACTCGCTCTCAGAGCGACATTCTTCAACCGTAGACCGGCGTTTCCTGAGAGACACATCTTGAGGTACTTTAATTTTTCCACAGGATCCAGGTCAGTATTGAAGACAACCATAGATTTGAACAGATCGTGAAATTCTGCCCATTCCGAGTAATCGCCACTGAATTTGGGTAGATCGATTTTCGGAAGTCGAGCTTTCTTGCTTTTCGTGCTCTGATGGTCCTCGTCATCCTGTTCTTTTGTTTTCAGACTGATTTCATTGTCCGTGAGTTCGTCTAGCAGGATTTGAATGGCCTCTTGAGCATCAAGAAAATTCTCTTCGCAATTGAGGAAGATTTCTTCCGAGAAGTACGGGAGTTTATTAACAGCTTCCCGCGACTCAGTTTTGAGTGTGGCCCTTGCAGCGCAAATTTGGTCGTTGTTCGCTTCGAATTTCAACCAATTTTTTCGAAGAGCCTCCAGGCGACCTTGCGCGCGCTGACGAGTGATATTTTCGGCTCCGACTTTTCGAACGTTTTCGACGGCGCGCGAAATGTATCCAAACAGCTTTTGTTGTTGTTCGAGAAGATATTCGAAGCTCGCGGCACTCATTTTCGACGGCGCGCGAAATGGATTCAAGGTCATCCCTCACGTTGGAAAGATTTTGTGAGAAACCGAGTCTTTCAAATTCAGGAACTCATGCCGAATGCTCGGTGGCACCATGTCCCTGGGGAAGATAATCCCGCGGATCTCGCGTCGCGCGGCAGACACAAATCCGGAGCACAATCGAGTTTATTATCTTCCGCATTTGTGTGTAATCCGCGAATCAAGCTCCTCTACGAAGTATCGCGTCGTGTTTAACGGATCGCAACAGACAGATCGCGGTATCTCGCTCAACGACTGCCTGCATGAAGGTCCGAAGTTGTTGACGGATCTCTCTGACGTCATTACTCGCTGGCGCGTATTCAAGTTCGTGTTCTCTGCAGACGTGTCAAAAATGTTTTCAAGCAGGTCGTCGTGGTTGGCGGTCCATTTCTTCAGCGGGAAGCCGCCCGCCTTGAAGAGATTGACAACTTGCTCAATTTTCTCGCGGCCTTGTTCGAGACTGTGCGCACCGGAGAAGACGTCGTCTACGTAGGTTCCTTCCTTGATCACTCCTTCTGCGAGGGGGAAGCGATGACCTTCGTCCTTATCGAGTTGACGTAGAGTTCGGTTCGCGAGAAAAGGCGCGGACGATAGGCCGTACGTTACGGTGCACAAGGCGAATTCTACGAGTTCACCGCGGGAGTTACGCCAGAGGATTCTTTGAAAATCTTGATCCTCTGGATGAACGAGGATTTGACGAAACATTTTTGACACGTCTGCAGAGAACACGAACTTGAATACGCGCCAGCGAGTAATGACGTCAGAGAGATCCGTCAACAACTTCGGACCTTCATGCAGGCAGTCGTTGAGTGAGATACCGCGATCTGTCTGTTGCGATCCGTTAAAGACTCACGTTAATCTCTATCTCTTTTTCACTATCGGGCTGCAAGATTAAATTATTAAAAGAATCGATCTCTACATTAATGGTCCTTCGAGCCGGATCTTGCAAGTTATAACGGTAGTGAAACAGAACAGGACGTTACCGCGCTAAACGTAGTCGAATATCTCGCGCCTCTCTTGTCAATTTCTCAATTCTCGGCGATCTCGATACGTATCGTGCGTAAGTGAACATCTCTCGTGGTTTAAAACGCATTCTGAAACGCGTATTTAAATCTTCTCGAAAGTACTTGACTCTCTCAAACTCTTACTCGTATGTGCATGTGTGAGTGGGAACCGTTGCCGCACTGACCGTTGGAATAAAAATTTGAACCTCGTGAACTCAGTGACTCTTATTGTTGTGATTGACTGTGACTTTGTAGATATCGATTCTTTTAATAATTTAATCTTGCAGCCCGATAGTGAAAAAGAGATAGAGATTAACGTGAGTCTTTAACACGAGGTGGACAGACAGAGAAAAGTACTGATCACTTGAGGACAGATCCGTTTATTTTGACTGCGCGAACTATACTGCCCGACTGAGGACAATACAGACAGAGCGATGACATACAAGACAGAGATCGACATATACATTTAAATAGAGCGAGTACAGGTGACGAGAAAACAAAACAAGTATAGCGCGAATTACAATTTACATAAGATACGCTTTCGCGTTAACAGTGATTTTATTTTAAGATAGTTTCTATTTCATTATATATTGTATACTAGCTTTACCCCGCCACGCGTTGCTGTGGCACAGTATTTTTTAAAAGCATGTACTTGCTGAACGTATTTGTGATAATCTATTTTTTTGCGGTCTAACTCTCTCTCTCACGCACTCTCTCTCTTTCTCTCTCTCTCTATCTCTCTCTCTATCTCTGCCTCTGTCTCTGAAAGGTTTTAGAGCAAACCGCATTCGAAAAAGTCCATTCGATCAAAAGTTATAAGCAGAAACGTGCCCTCTCTCACTCTGTCTCTCTCTCTCTCTGACTCTCTCTCTCTATCTCTCTATCTCTCTATCTCTCTATCTCTCTATCTCTGTCTCCGACTCTGGAAGGTTTTAGAGCAAACCGCATTCTAAAAAGTCCATTCGATCAAAAGTTATAAGCAGAAAAGTGCCCTTTCTCTCTCTCTCTCCCTGTCTCTCTCTCGCACTCTCTCTCTCTCTTTCTTTCTCTCTCTCTCTCTCTCT
The DNA here is from genome assembly GCA_933228785.1 of Lasioglossum pauxillum. Taxonomy (NCBI): domain Eukaryota; kingdom Metazoa; phylum Arthropoda; class Insecta; order Hymenoptera; family Halictidae; genus Lasioglossum; species Lasioglossum pauxillum. The sequence continues at coordinate 26,369,595 of OW121699.1, forward strand.
CTCTCTTACTCTCTCTCTATCTCTGTCTCCGACTCTGGAAGGTTTTAGAGCAAACCGCATTCTAAAAAGTCTATTCGAACAAAAGTTATAAGCAGTAACGTGCCCTCTCTCACTCACTCTCTCTCACACTCGCACTCTCTCTCTCTCTCTATCTCTCTGAATCTCTCTCTATCTATGTATCTGTCTCTGGAAGGTTTTACAGCAAACCGCATTCGTAAAAGTAAATTCGATCAAAAGTTATAAGCAGTAACGTGCCCTCTCTCTCCCTCTCTCACTCTCTCTCGCACTCTCTCTCACACTCTCCCTCTCTTTCTCTCTCTCTATGTGTCTCTGTTTCTGTCTCTGGAAGGTTTTAGAGCAAACCGCATTCGAAAAAGTCCATTCGATCAAAAGTTATAAGCAGAAACGTGCCCTCTCTCACTCTGTCTCTCTCTCTCTCTCTGACTCTCTCTCTCTATCTCTCTATCTCTCTATCTCTCTATCTCTCTATCTCTGTCTCCGACTCTGGAAGGTTTTAGAGCAAACCGCATTCTAAAAAGTCCATTCGATCAAAAGTTATAAGCAGAAACGTGCCCTTTCTCTCTCTCTCTCCCTGTCTCTCTCTCGCACTCTCTCTCTCTTTCTTTCTCTCTCTCTCTCTCTCTCTCTCTCTCTTACTCTCTCTCTATCTCTGTCTCCGACTCTGGAAGGTTTTAGAGCAAACCGCATTCTAAAAAGTCTATTCGATCAAAAGTTATAAGCAGTAACGTGCCCTCTCTCACTCACTCTCTCTCACACTCGCACTCTCTCTCTCTCTCTCTATCTCTCTGAATCTCTCTCTATCTATGTATCTGTCTCTGGAAGGTTTTACAGCAAACCGCATTCGTAAAAGTAAATTCGATCAAAAGTTATAAGCAGTAACGTGCCCTCTCTCTCCCTCTCTCACTCTCTCTCGCACTCTCTCTCACACTCTCCCTCTCTTTCTCTCTCTCTATGTGTCTCTGTTTCTGTCTCTGGAAGGTTTTAGAGCAAACCGCATTCGAAAAAGTCCATTCGATCAAAAGTTATAAGCAGAAACGTGCCCTTTCTCTCTCTCTCTCCCTGTCTCTCTCTCGCACTCTCTCTCTCTTTCTTTCTCTCTCTCTCTCTCTCTCTCTTACTCTCTCTCTATCTCTGTCTCCGACTCTGGAAGGTTTTAGAGCAAACCGCATTCTAAAAAGTCTATTCGATCAAAAGTTATAAGCAGTAACGTGCCCTCTCTCACTCACTCTCTCTCACACTCGCACTCTCTCTCTCTCTCTCTATCTCTCTGAATCTCTCTCTATCTATGTATCTGTCTCTGGAAGGTTTTACAGCAAACCGCATTCGTAAAAGTAAATTCGATCAAAAGTTATAAGCAGTAACGTGCCCTCTCTCTCCCTCTCTCACTCTCTCTCGCACTCTCTCTCACACTCTCCCTCTCTTTCTCTCTCTCTATGTGTCTCTGTTTCTGTCTCTGGAAGGTTTTAGAGCAAACCGCATTCGAAAAAGTCCATTCGATCAAAAGTTATAAGCAGAAACGTGACCTCTATGTCTCTCTCGCTCTCTCACTCTGTCTCTCTCTATCTCTCTATCTCTCTATCTCTGTCTCTGTCTCTGAAAGGTTTTAGAGCAAACCGCATTCGAAAAAGTAAATTCGATCGAAAGTTATAAGCAGAAACGTGCCCTCTCTCTCTTTCTCTCTCTGACTCTCTCTCTATCTCTGTCTCTGTCTCTGGAAGGTTTTACAGCAAACCAAATTCGAAAAAGTCCATTCGATCAAAAGTTATAAGCAGAAACGTGCCGAAAAGGGGGGGAAAAAGTGGTTATTGCGTCACAACTTCTAAACCAATGGACTTTTTCGTATGCCTTTTGCTCTTAAAACTTCAAGTGGAAAAGCCGCGGCTAACAGTCCAAACCCCAGCTTTCTACGTTGAGCCGTTCTCAAGTGATGTCGTTACAAACATACATACAGACAGACACGATTTTATGATATAATAGCTTTCCCCGCCACGCGTTGCTGTGGCACAGTATTTTTTAAAAGCATGTACTTTCTGAACGTGTTTGTGATGATCTATTT
>OW121699.1:26404208-26406708 GCA_933228785.1 Lasioglossum pauxillum
CTTTCTCTCTCTCTATCTCTGTCTGTGTCTCTGGAAGGTATTCGAGCAAACCGCATTCGAAAAAGTCCATTCGATCAAAAGTTATAAGCAGAAACGTGCCCTTTCTCTCTCTATCTCTCACTCTCGCTTTCACTCCCTCTCGCACTCTCTCTCTTTCTCCCTCTCTCTGTCTCTGTTTCTGTCTCTGGAAGGTTTTAGAGCAAACCGCATTCGAAAAAGTCCATTCGATCAAAAGTTACAAGCACAAACGTGCCCTCTCTCTTTCTCTCTCTCTCTCACTGTCTATCTCTCGCACTCTCTCTCTCTCTTTCTCTCTCTCTCTCTCTCTCTCTCTCTCTCTTACTCTCCGTGTCTTTGTTTCTGTCTCTGAAAGGTTTTAGAGCAAACAGCATTCCAAAAAGTCCATTCCATCAATAGTTATAAGCAGAAACGTGCCCTCTCTCTCTCTCCCTCTGACTCTCTCTCCATCTCTGTCTCTGTCTCTGGAAGTTTTTTAGAGCGAACCGCATTCGAAAAAGTAAATTCGATCGAAAGTTATATGCAGAAACGAGCCTTCTCTCTCTCTCTCCGTCTCTCTCTCGCACTCTCTCATTCTCTCTCTCTCTTTCTCTACCTCTGTCTCTGTTCTGGAAGGTTTTAGAGAAAACCAGATTCGAAAAAGTCCATTCGATTAAAAGTTATAAGCAGAAACGTGCCCTCTCTCTCTCACTCCCTCTCTCTCTCTCTCTCTCTAGCGCATTCTCTCTCCTCGCACTCTCTCTCTGCACCCTCTCACTCCTCTCTCTCTCTCTCTCTCTGACTCTCTCACTATCTCTGTCTCCGACTCTGGAAGGTGTTAGAGAAAACCGCATTCGAAAAAGTCCATTCGATCAAAAGTTATAAGCACAAACGTGCCCTCTCTCTCTATCTCTCTCTCTCCCTCTGCTCTCTCTCTATCTCTGTCTCTGTCTCTGGAAGGTTTTACAGCAAACCGCATTCGTAAAAGTAAATTCGATCAAAAGTTATAAGCAGAAACGTGCCCTCTCTCTCTCACACTCTCTCTCTCTCGCACTCTCTCTCGCACTCTCTCTCTCTCTGACTCTCTCTCTATCTCTGTCTCTGTCTCTGGAACGTTTTACAGCAAACCGCATTCGAAAAAGTCCATTCGATCAAAAGTTACAAGCAGAATCGTGCCCTCTTTCTCTCACTCTCTCTCACTCTCGCACTCTCTCTCTCTTTCTCTCTCTCTATCTCTGTCTCTGTCTCTGGAAGGTTTTACAGCAAACCGCATTCGAAAAAGTCCATTCGACCAAAAGTTATAAGCAGAATCGTGCCCACTTTCTCTCACTCTCTCTCACTCTCGCACTCTCTCTCTCTCTTTCTCTCTCTCTCTATCTCTGTCTCTGTCTCTGGAAGGTTTTAGAGCAAACCGCATTCGTAAAAGTAAATTCGATCAAAAGTTATAAGCAGAAACGTGCCCTCTCTCGCACTCTCTCTCTCTCTTTCTCTCTCTCTCTCTCTCTCTCTCTCTCTCTGTGTGTCTCTGTTTCTGTCTCTGGAAGGTTTTAGCGCAAACGGCATTCGAAAAAGTCCATTCGATCAAAAGTTATAAGCAGAAACGTGCCCTCTCTCTCTCACTCTCTCTCACTCTCGCACTCTCTCTCTCTCGCACTCTATCTGTCTCTTTCTCTCTCTCTCTCTATCTCTGTCTCCGTCTCTGGAAGGTTTTAGAGCAAGCCGCATTCGAAAAAGTGCATTCGATCAAAAGTTATAAGCACAAACGTGCCCTCTCTCTCTATCTCTCTCTCTCCCTCTGCTCTCTCTATCTCAGTCTCTGTCTCTGGAAGGTTTTACAGCAAACCGCATTCGAAAAAGTCCATTCGACCAAAAGTTATAAGCAGAATCGTGCCCACTTTCTCTCACTCTCTCTCACTCTCGCACTCTCTCTCTCTCTTTCTCTCTCTCTATCTCTGTCTCTGTCTCTGGAAGGTTTTCGAGCAAACCGCATTCGAAAAAGTAAATTCGATCAAAAGTTATAAGCAGAAACGTGCCCTCTCTCTTTCTCTCCCCGTCTCTCTCTCTCTGACTCTCTCTCTATCTCTGTCGCTGTCTCTGTCTCTGGAAGGTTTTAGAGCAAGCCGCATTCGAAAAAGTGCATTCGATCAAAAGTTATAAGCACAAACGTGCCCTCTCTCTCTATCTCTCTCTCTCCCTCTGCTCTCTCTATCTCTGTCTCTGTCTCTGGAAGGTTTTACAGCAAACCGCATTCGAAAAAGTCCATTCGACCAAAAGTTATAAGCAGAATCGTGCCCTCTTTCTCTCACTCTCTCTCACTCTCGCACTCTCTCTCTCTCTTTCTCTCTCTCTATCTCTGTCTCTGTCTCTGGAAGGTTTTCGAGCAAACCGCATTCGAAAAAGTAAATTCGATCAAAAGTTATAAGCAGAAACGTGCCCTCTCTCTTTCTCTCCCCGTCTCTCTCTCTCTGACTCTCTCTCTATCTCTGTCGCTGTCTCTGTCTCT